>RJWK010042899.1:0-18979 GCA_004363435.1 Platanista minor
GATAGAGATGTTAAAAAAAAAAAAAAGACTGTTAGCCAGAGTATTCAAAGAACTCTTAAAATTCAACAAGAAAACAAACAACCTAATTTAAAAGTAGGCCAAAGACTTGAACAGACACCTTATTAAAGAAGATATACAAATGCAAATAAACATTTGAAAAGATGCTCAACATAATATGTCATCAGGAAAATGGAAATTTAAACAATAGTGAGATACATTTACATACCTATTAGAAATCCAAAACACTGACAACAAATACTGGTGAAGATGTGGAGAAACAAGAACTCGCATTCTTTGATGGTGGGAATGCAAAATGGTACAGCTGTCTTGGGACACAGTGTGGCAGTTTCTTACAAAACTGAACATACTCTTACCATATGATCCAGCAATCATGCTCTCTGGTATTTACCTAAGGAATTGAAAACTCATGTCCACACAAAAATCTGCTCATGGATGTTTATAGCCACTTTATTCATAATTGCCAAAACTTGGAAGCAACAAGATATCCTTTAGTAGGTAAATGAATAAATAAACTGTGGTACATCAAGAAAATAGGATATTGTTCAGTGCTAAAAAGAAATGAACTAGCAAGCCATGAAAAGCCATGGAAGAATCTTAAATGTATATTACTAAGTGAAAGAAGTCACTACAATCTATATGACATTTTGGAAAAGGCAAAATTGGCGATAGTAAAAAGATCAATGCTTCCAAAGGTTTGAGGGAGCAGGAAGGTATGAATAAGTGGAACATAGGGGATCTTTAGGGCAGTGAAACTGTTTTGTATGATACTATAATGATGTGCACATGCCATTGTACATTTGTATAAATCCACAGATTGTATAACACTTAGAATGAACCCTAATGTGAACTATGGACTTTAGGTGTTCTGCTGTTTTATGCAGGTTCATCAAGTGTAACAAGTGTACCAATTTAGTGGGGAAGGTTGATAACTGGGGAGCCTTTGTATGTGTGAGGTCAGGGGCAAATAGTAAATCTCTATATCAATGGCCCAGTAGAGATACAGGACTTGTGAACCTAAAATTGCTTTACAAAATAAAGCAATTCCTTGTGACGAAAATAAAGTCTCAACACAGGCACACCCACACACACATGCACACAATAAATGATATTTCCTTTGATAAGAATAGGAGGAAAGAGTACTGAAAAGAAAATGCAAACTAAGCCTTACTTTTCGTGACATTTTCCAAATAGCCATTCATTTATTAATTTATTCACTCAAAAAATATTTATTGAATGCATACCATATACAATGCTTACGAAATTGGGGATTTGGCAGTGGAAAAATATAGGCAAACTTCTTTGCCCTAAAGAACTTTACATTCTGGAAAGATGAGAAATGTAGTAAGATAAATATCTTTATTAACTATCTATCTATCTATCTATCTATCTATCTATCTATCTATCTATCTACCTATCTATCATCTATCCATAAAGTTAGATAATGCTTGGTGCCATGAAGAAAAAATAAAGCAGGAGTGGGAGATAAGAATGTGGAAATCTATTTGCACTTTAAAATAGGATTGTGGGGCTTCCCTGGTGGTGCAGTGGTTGAGAGTCCGCCTGCCGATGCAGGGGACACGGGTTCGTGCCCCGGTCCAGGAAGATCCCACATGCCGCGGAGCGGCTGGGCCCAGTGAGCCATGGCCGCTGAGCCTGCGCGTCCGGAGCCTGTGCTCCGCAACGGGAGAGGCCACAACAGTGAGAGGCCCGCGTATCACCACAAAAAAAAAAAAAGAAAGAAAGAAAGAAAATAGGATTGTGCTGAAATTTCTCACTGAGAGGTCACATTTAATTAAGGACTTAAAGGGGGCAAAAGTTAGTTAGCCTACAAGCTGTAGGTATGTTCTGGCTTCTGACAGGCACATACAGCAAAGAGAGTAGCATGGGCAGAGCAGATTGAAAGAGGGGTAAAAAATAGTAAGTCAGAGTAGTAAAGAAAGCAGTCCTGTATCTCTTCTGGACCATTGTAATGACTAGAAAATTTTAAATAGAAAAGTGACGTGATTATGGAGTAAGATGATTCTAGCTATCCTGTTGGAAACAGACAACTGGGAGAGATGGAAGAAAATAGAAGGAACAGTTACAAGGTTATTAAAATAATCCAGACAAGAGGTGCTGAAGGCTCAGCCTTGGGTGTTAACAATGCAGTAGGTAAAGAGAAATTAGATTCTGAATATATTTTGAAGTTAGATATGACAGCATTTGCTGATGGACTATAGGGCATGAGAAAAAAAAAAAAGTGGCCAGAATCATGGTTCCATGGTTTGGGGTAAGAGCAACTGGAAGAATGGGTTGCCATTTATTGAAATGCAGAACTCTTTATAAGGAGGGGAAGGGTGAAGGTCAGTTTTGGACATGTTACATCTGCTATAATAGTACATATTAATTAGAAGTGTTAAAGAGACAGTTACATATATGGGTCTGGAGTTTAGAGAAAAAGTCAAAAATATTTAATTTACTATATTATTTAAGCCATAGTAGGGTTAGATCACCAAGAGAATGTGCTTAGGTTAGGAAGATAATAGGTTCAAGCACTGAGCCCTGGGAACTCAAAGTTATAAATTTGGGAAATGTAAACAATAAATGAGATTGTGATGTGATCAGAACTAAAGGAATAATTTTGCAGTATAAAAGACACTTTGAAGCTGATTTACAAAAAGACTTGGCCATATTTTGAGTAAAAATAAGATGGCATGTTTGGAAATTAGAGATTAACCAATATCTCCAGCAAGAAATATAAGGGAAGAATATTGGAAAACAAGACAGCTTAGTGACAGAAAATAACAAGAATCAACTACATATTTAAGTGTAACCTTCAAAAATTAAAAACATTTATTCTTATACAAATATATATTGAACATATATAAAACAATTTATTGAGATAATTAGTTAATGAAAAAAGTAGGAAAATATTTAAAGGAAAATTCAAGAAATGGAGTTGTTTTTTTATAGTTGGTCAGCCATAAAATAGTGAAATAAAATAGATACAAAACTGGTTAATTTCTTACAAGGCAATAAACCATGACATTTGGAGTTTTTCAACCAGAGAGAAATTATTTGCATCTCTTCAAGGCAAAAATCTACACGGTATCATATAAGTTCACTAAGTCTAGGATCTTTAATAAATGGTGACTCAATACGTTTTTACATGTAATAAAAGTCATATTTAAAAAACATGGTTGCACTACAATCTGACAATGCCTTAGCCTGAAAAAAAAACCTTTTACCTTGATAAATTTTGCTTTTGAATAAAGTTCACAGTTTTTTCACCTATACAACTTACTATTTTCCAAAGACAGTTCATTTTTCTCTCTCACAAATATATGAATAACATTGAAAAATCCAGAATTTAAGATAACATCCATAGCAAAGGAAATACTTGATGAGTTTCAGGCATGTGGTTCTATTTGCATGCCCTATTTTGAAGCTTTTTTTTTTTTACCTTAGAAAATACCTTCATATTGTTAAATACAAGTAGGTGAGAGTAAGAGGGGGGCTCTAGCTAAATTGTTCCAAATAAGGCAGATAATTTTTTGAAAAAAACTATATGGTGGGACAATATTTATATTTCTTCTTGGTAATTTAGCCTATGTTTACTCTAGTTTTTCTACCACTAAAATTAGTCTGTGAGATTGAGATGCATTACCCCAGAGAGGAGAACAAAACAAAACACATCTCTTGTTTTGGAGTCTAATGAGCATTTAAAATATTAATATCAAGATCATAGTGAAGAAAACCAGGCTTTAAAGAAACAGGAAGTATTTGAGGAAGAATAGTCAATGTGGAGGAGGAGGGGGAGTTCTTATATATCACCTTATCACAAAAATTAGTGGAATGGATCATGGAATATAGGAGAGAAGTTGAGAGGGAAAGAGGTTAGATGCAAGGGACCTCATTCCTGTGGACCTCACTTCCCAACCTTAGGTTGATATTGATAAGAATGGTGGTAAAATTAATGAAATACGGAATCCTAGATGCAGCCTAGAAGAATCATGAATGCCTTAGAGAACTCCTGTGTGTCCAGCATGACACCACTGCTAAGGAGCAGAAATGACAGAGGGAGATGTCTAAATAGATCGTTACAGAGTATTGAGGAGAGTTCCCTGTGTTATACAATAGGTCTTTATTAGTTATCTATTTTATACATAGTATTATCAATCCCAGTCTCCCAATTTATCCCTCCCCCCAACCCATAGTGTAAATTTGTTTTTTACCTCTGTGATACTCTCCCATTTTCTAAGCCTACTTGTACAACATAGGAATTCTTTAAGTGCTGAATTCTGCTATAGCAAGTGCTGCCTCACTGTGAGGAAGACCACAGAGAGAAACAAAAGGAAAAAGGAAAAAAAAAAAGGACTGGATGTTGGAGCCAACCTCAAAGGACTGGCAGAGCCAGGGAGAGCCATATTAAGGGCTAGATAAGCAAGGAGGATCCAGTTGACTGAAACAAGGACGTAGGTCACTGGAAGCCCATGTAAGAACCTGAGGCACAGCACGACTGCCACACCAGTCCACTACACCTGGAGGATATGCATGCTTTGGCTTGTATGGCAACACCCTCTGGAAAGGTAAAAATGGAAGAGTAAAACTCTTGAATGATCACTGGAAGAGAATATTTTAAGCTAGACAAAAATGGAAACACAGTTCATTGAAAATTGTAATATATTTCTCTGCCCAGGGGGACAGAATCCCAGAAGAAAGCTGATCACATATAGTCTAGGAAACTTTGGAAAATTTTACATTTTTTAACAGATTTCAATAGAAGGTGCATGGGGTCCTAATTCAATTAGAACTACTTACTCAAGGAAAAATTTAGTATTGCCAAGGAATTGGTAATACGAATAAGAATTCTGGGCTTTTCCCCCCCATTTCTCAATATTGACTTATTGTTAGTTATTTGAGGTTTGGTCCAGTTATCATTCACAGTGATCCCAGTGAAACCATTGAATTATACCAGGAGTGAAGCTATACTTTAGAGATAGTCATAGTGCATTCCAAGGCCCCAGGGGGACTATCCCCATAACAAATTGATAAAGATCTGAGCAAAAGAAGTTACAATTGCTAGTGGTAAGTTGTGAGGAATATAAGACCTTTTTCATTAATTCCATATTGTGCAGGATATGACTCTTCTACCAGACATGAAAGCAAATCACGTTAATAAAAAATTCGAAAGAAGTTTGGTATCATAGCAATAAAAAAGTAGGATATTGATTAATTCATTTCCCCCACAGCATCAAGACACACTTCTTTTCAAACAAATATTTGGAGTAATATAAATAGCTACTGTGTAAGTTATTTGATCAAATTTCCTCTTTTTCTGGTTCTTAATGTTATACTCTTCCCAGTGTTCCTCGATTGCCTGGGCATCCCAGCTAAACTATATCACTTTCAGCAGGACTCAAATACAGACTCTGTAGATGCACAAATGGTTAAAGAAAACAGAGTTAACACAGATCCTTTATCCCCTCATTGTTTTTTAATATTACTGGCTATATATTTCAACATTTTAACTAAATCACTGAAGTATCATAATGTCTTCAATGGAGGAGGAAAGCACAATTCGTTTAAATCACACATTAGAAATTGTATGCAACTTATAAGTTGTATGAAAAAGCATAAATTTTTACTGATATGACACACTTAATTACCAAAATTAATTTTTATAAATGGCACGTTTGCAGAAGCTTTGCGCTGGATAAGCCTCCTTTCGATTCTCATCTTCAGAATTAAGAGTGTGTTGACAGGTTGACATTCTAAATACCGAAAGAAAGATGGGATCTCTCTTTTTATTTGTTCTTAATTTGGCAAGACTTATGGGTAGTTGTCCCAGAGAATCTGCATTGTATCCGTAAAGAATCACTTTTCCATAGCAATAAACACACTTTTGTCCACTGTGTCTTCTGGATAGGAAAAATCCACACATACTACCCTGAGACTATTATGAATAGTAGATTTACTTTTCTCAAATTAATCTCTCCTTCTAATCACCATAGAGCTCGTTTTGAATACTCCCAGCCCCGACTTCTTCATCTCTCATTGATAACTGAATTCACTTCAATGTGCTTCTGGGCCACTGTATTGAAGATGCTTTCACTAAGGTTACCCATGAGCTTTCAATTCCCAAATCCACTGAATATTTTTCAGACCTTCTCTTCCTTTTTCCCTTTTTTTTTTTTTTTTTTAGATTGGACCACCAGGGAATTCTCAGAACTTATGGTATCTGTCCAGTATCTGTAATAATTCTCATATATTTTTCCATAAGCATGAAATGTTTAACTCCTGTCTCCAAACTCACAAAATACACTTGCAAACATGAACAAAACTTTTCTTCATGGAAACCCATGTTTCAAAAACTCAGACCATGGGCTTCCCTGGCGGCGCAGTGGTTGGGAGTCCGCCTGCCGATGCAGGGGACACGGGTTCGTGCCCCGGTCCAGGAGGATCCCGCATGCCGCGGAGCGGCTGGGCCCGTGAGCCATGGCCGCTGAGCCTGCGCGTCCGGAGCCTGTGCTCCGCAACGGGAGAGGCCACAGCAGCGAGGGGCCCGCGTACTGCAAAAAAAGAAAAAAAAAACTCAGACCGTGACTGCACCATGCCCCAGCCTCTGGATATGCCACTTTTCTTATGTTGCTTATCTGGAAATTACTGTTAGGATTTAGGGAAGGAGAGGTTTTGTTTTCCCCATGATTGAGAGAGATTCATACGTGACAAAACCTCAGATCAGCTGTGTAAACTTTGGTAAATTACTTGACATTTATTAATCTATTTCGTTTGAAAAATGTGAATATTAATAATAATAATAATAATACAATTTATTGGGAGCTGTCTCTGTCTTAAGCAGGATGTGCTGGTACTTTATCTGTATTCCCTCTTAATTCTCAAAGCAAATCTGTAAGTAATATGTCATTAAAATCTCACTTTACCATATTTAGAAAGTGAACTTTAAAAATTTTGAAGGACCTGCTGTAGGGCACAACTAGTAGGTAAGGCAACAGAGATTTCTGCCCTTGTCTATTTACTCAAAAACCTCCCACCTCACAGCATTGTCATACCCAGCACATCCTTGTCACTCCTTAAATAATATCTGAAACAATGAAATTGTTGAATAAGATTTCAAAATGTAAATCTTCCTGAATATATACTTTGTGCAGGGAAATTGGTGAAAATATATGCTAACCAAGAATGAAAATTATGAGCAAACATTTATTTATTTCCTTAAAAAGAGAGAGAGAGAGGGAGCAGCTAGCACAAAGAGAATATGGGAATATTCACCAATGGATTAAAATACACAGATAAAGAACCAAAACTGAAACGAAAGGAAAGTGGCATCCAGGAGGACAAGGAAATTCAAAGAATCTCCCAGTGTGACTCAGTCTGAAATAGCTTCAGATGTTTCAGTCAGCTTGAATACACAGGCCAGCTAAGGGTGAGCTGTTGCTCGTGAATAATTATTTCCACTCCTACTTTTTTGATATATAAACCAAATAGTGACAGGATATCTCTGTCTTTATCGGATGAATGTCAGCATTAGCTTTCTTACATTGTTACAGAAATTGTATTTCAAAAATAAGCCTATTTGTGGAACAAACACAAAGGAAATAAATTCCTTTATAATAAAATTATTGTAGCATTAAATATGCATTCTATTTGATTATAAAATAGTTGCAGATAAGCACAATACATTTTCCAGCTCATTTACTTTTCTTAAATCTTCCCACATAAATCATATGGATTCTACTTCAGAAAGCACAAGATAAATAAAATAATTTACCATTAGATCTCATGAATAAGTAAAAGAATGTTGCTTTCTAAGATAGGCTAAATGAACTATATTTGAGACAATGATAATGAATTTCAAACATGTTAAATAATGTTATTAGTTACATGAACTAACAAGAATTCTAATTTCTAAACAGAATTGAGATATTTTGCTATATTTATTGTTACATAAATCTTGTGAAATAGTAGCTGTTATTGAAAATAAGTGCTCTAAAGCTGATGTACCTTGGGTTTTTGTCAACTTTCTGAATTCTGGTTTTATCTCTTAAACCTTCTTTCCCAACTTTATACGTTCCCTCAAATTTGGACCTAGAGTTCCTCCTAAGATGGATTCATCAATCTAGTTCTGGTCTTTTCCACTATTTAGGATGGGAATTATCTGTCCTCTTTTGTTCTGTGACAAAAATCATAATTCACATTATCTCATAGCTTTACCTTGATATGCAATACTACAGAAATAAAGACAATATTATAAAACTGCAGAAAGAAAAGAGTAAATTGAGAAGTGAAAATTAAATTTAGGCATTAAAAATCAAGTGTATCACAACTTAAAATCTTTTATACATAAAAGATTAGGAAAGAAGGATAATGTAACCACAGATTTTTGATAATAATAAATTGTAAAATAAAAATACTGTGAAAAATCCTGAGGAAATGAGTGATTTTCTAGCTAAATATAAGCCTTCAAAATTAATCCAAGAAAAGTGAAATTTTCAAACCTGTATAATGACAGAAGAAAGGAAAACAGATTCTCAAAGATGATCAGGTGCTTCCCTGGTGGCGCAGTGGTTGAGTCCGCCTGCCGATGCAGGGGACACGGGTTCGTGCCCCGGTCCGGGAAGATCCCACATGCCGCGGAGCGGCTGGGCCCGTGAACCATGGCTGCTGAGCCAGCGCGTCCGGAGCCTGTGCTTCGCAACGGGAGAGGCCACAGCAGTGAGAGGCCCGCGTACTGCAAAAAAAAAAAAAAGATGATCAACAAAATTCACAAAGCCCAAAGGTTTTAACGTATTTGATTCTCATGCTATGTAAATTGCTTAAAAGCATAAGGAAGATGGAAAGCCACCAAATTTATTTAATGAAGCCAATGTAATATTAATAAACATTCTTGACAAAGGAGTAAAATAAGGAAACTTGTAAACTGTCTGTTTAGGGCCTGTGGGAAGCAGATACCAACACGGGCAAGATATTAACAGGGGAAAGACCTATGAAAGAGAAAGGAGAGCAGGTAGGCAGGGAAACCCTTCAGACCAGGACACCAAGCTGTGGAAGTAGAGAGCAATCAGAGAAAGATTAAGGAGAAAGAGCCTCAGTGTGGTGGAGGTAGGTCCAATAGAGTTTTGTCCAACTCAGTCAGAAGCTCCACCATGAAGAATGCCTACAGAAAAGTCTGAAATTGCCAGATGTGACCAGGTCCCTGCAATCCTAGTATCAATAGTTATTGTCTAGAGCTGCCCAAGAATAAAGTAGTCTTGGTGTGAATTCTGCAGAGAAAAACAGAGGCCCTGCAGCTGAAAGCTGGCAGCTAACTGACTATACTCCTTGTAAATAAATTCTCTCTTGAGAGAACATCTCCCATATATACCACGTGCCATGAAACTGCCACATAGACCTACATTATGAATAAATATAAATGCTAAATTCTAAATAAAACACCAGAAATATTTGTCAGTCTTATGATAAAAGAATAATATGTCATGGCTAACTAGAATCTATTAAAGGAATACAAGTAAACTTTAAAGTATATGCACATGGAGGTCCACGTGACTGGTCTTTGAATATCAAACTCTAGGTGTTACCATTTCATGGGCAGGATAAATGGTGAGCTGACATATGGAAATTTAGTCCAGAGTAGCAAAGGCAGACATTTCAGATTACAGGATCTGAGTTTTTATTGAGCTGCTTCTTCTCTGGGCAATATTATATGACATGTTTCAATGTATGGATAGTTTTTTTTAAAAAATTTACTCTGTTTAATGATTTTCATCAACATCAAGTGACCCAATATTCTGTAATCTAATACTTGATTTTATGTCATCATCATCAAAAAAAAAATTAATATCTGTTCTCTGATTAGAGTTGGTAAAATTGATATATAATACGCCATCAACGTTACTAAATATTATTTCAGTAAACAGCCTACATCATATTTACCAGTGGAACATTAGAAAATTTGTCATTAAAGTAATGAAGAAGATAATGCTACTGCAAAGACCATTATTTTTTAACACTATTTTGTAAATAACAGCTACTACATTATGTGATGTAGAAGGCAAAATTATTATTATGTTTATGTGTTTTAACTCTTACCCTGGAAAACCTACTAAAATCATTAAAATTAATAAGAGAAAGTTGTAAGATGGCTTTTACAAAAATATTAATATTAGTAATTTTAATATGCCATGTGGTTATTAACATGAAAAATTCACCACCCATAATAAATATATAAATTATATTACTTATAGGAAATATTTCAACAAGAAAAGTTTTAAAAACTGAATGAAGATACTTTCCTGAAGTGAAAGAAAGATGAACAAAAGGAAAGACATACTTTATTGCTGCATGAAAAGACTTTACTTATCAAAACTAGTGGTTACCAATGGGGAGAGGGAAGGGGGAGGGGAAATATAGAGGTAGGAAAAAAAGTGGTTATTATGGAATTATATGTGTGTGAAACTTTTGAAAATTGAAAATTACTATAGAATTTAAAGAATCTTTAATTCAAAAAAAAGAAAAAAGTTTTTGAAGGAAATTAAAAGTGCTACTCTGGTGAACACATGAATGATAAGAAAGCAAAACATTCTTATTGCTGATGTGGAGAAAGTTTTAGTGGTCTGGATAAAAGCTCAAATCAGACACAACATTCCCTTGAACCAAAGCCTAATCTGAGCACGGCCCTAACTCTCTTCAATTCTATGAATACTGAGAGAGGTGAGAAAGCTGTTAATAGTTTGAACCTATTAGAGGTTGGCTTATAAAGTTTATGGAAAGAAGCCATCTCCATAACACGAAAGTACAAGGTGAAGCAGCAAGTACTGATGTAAAGGCTGCAGCAAGTTATCAAGATCTGGCTATGATAATTGATGAACAGATTTTCAATGTAGACAAATAGTCTTATATTGAAAGAATATGTCATCTAGGACTTTCATAGCTAGAGAGGAGAAGTCATTGCCTAGCTTCAATGCATCAAATGATAGGCTGACTCTCTTGTTAGGAACAAATGCAGCTGGTGGCTTTACGGTAAAGCCAATGATCACTTACCATTCTGAAAATCCTAGGGCCTTTCAGAAGTATACTAAATCTACTCTGCCTGTGTTCTATAAGTAGGACAACAGCTGGTGATGGCACATTTATTTAAAACATTGTTTACTGAGTATTTTAAGCTCACCGTTGAGACCTACTGTTCAGGAAAAAAAAAAAATCCTTTCAAAATATTACTGCTCATTGACAGTGTACCTGGTCACCCAAGAGTTCTGATGGGATGTATAATGAGATTAATGTTGATTTCATGTCTGCTAACACAACATTCATTCTGCAGCCCATGGATCAAGGAGTGATTTTGACTTTCAAGTCTTATTATTTAAGAAATACATTTTATAAGGCTATAACTGCCATAGAGAGTGACTCCTCTGACAGATCTGGGAAAAGTAAATTAAAAAGCTTCTGGAAAGGATTCTCCATTCTAGATACTATTAAGAACTTTTGTGATTTACGGGAAGAGGTCAAAATATCAACATTAACGGGAGTTTGGAAGAAGTTAATACGACCCTCATGGATGACTTTGAAGGGTTCGAGGCTTCAGTGGAAGAAATAATTGCAGATATGGTGGAAATAGCAAGAGAATTAGAATGAGAATTTGTGCCTGAATACATGACTGAATTGCTGCAATCTTATGATAAAACTTTAGGGGATGAGGAATTGACTCATGGATTAGCAAAGAAAGCCATCTCTTGAGATGGACTCTACTTCTAGTAAAGATGGTTGAAATGAAAACAAAGGATTTAGTATATTATGTAAACTTAGTTTATAAAGCAGTAGCAGGATTTGAGAGAATTGATCCCAATTTTGAAAGAAGTTCTACTTTTGAAGGAAATAAAACACTATCAAACAGCATTGCACACTATAGATAAATTATTTGTGAAACAAAGAGTCAATCAATGCAGCAAACTGCATTGTCTTATTTTAATAAGATCCCAGTCTTCAACAGCCACCACCCTGCTCAGTCAGCAGCCATCAGCAATGAGCAAGGCAGGACCTTCTACCAGCAAAAAGATTATGACTTGCTGAAGGCTCAGATGATGGTTAGTTTTTAGCAAAAAAGTATTTTCATTAAGGTATATATATATATATATATATATATATATATATATATATATATATATTAGATATAATACTATTGCACACTTCATAAACTACAGTGATGTATAAACATAATTTTATATGTACTGGGAAACCAAAAAATTAGTGTGACTTACTTTATTGTGATATTCATTTTACCGTGGTGGTCTGGGAGCTGACCTGCAATATCTCTGGAGTATACTTGTATCTGTTTTCCTCAAATAATTTACAAATAAATATTTGAAATGGAAGTAGATCAATTTGATCAAAATCATCCTAAAAGTCACTTTAAATAGTAACTATGCAAGAATAGCCAAGAATATATAGAAAGGCGTGTTATGCCTTGTCCTGATATATTATAGTAGGTGATAAAATGCTAAGAATTTGAAAACAATTGCTTTGTATTAATGTTAGTGATGTCTTTTTTATTATAAATATAGAATGAAAATAAGTCAGAGGAGTATAATTTACTTTTGTGTAGATATTTGGTTAATTTCTTTAAAAACAAAGATCCATATCTTACACCTTACATCTAAATTAATTATATAAAATTTATGTCAAAAGTTAAGTTAAAAAAAACAAATTAAAAGAAAGTGTAAAACAGTGTCTAAATATCAGTGTGAGGGCTGTTTGTTAAAATAAATAAGGCCTGATAAATTTGACATTTGAAAGCGTACATTTTCATTACTGTGGAAAGCATCTAAATAAATTATAAAAAATAAACTTGGAAAGTTTTTCATCCAAAATGCAGTAAAGGTGTTAATAGCTATGCCATATGGCCAGCTTTTATGAATTAATAAAATTAACTAAACATCTCAACCAAAAATAGAAAATGGGTAGTAATAGGCAAGAAAGAAACAAAAAACAAACTACCAACAAATATATAACTACAATGAAGAACAAATATCATTTTATTTATGAAGCTGCCAATGATTTTTTTTTTAATTAAATTCTTTGTGTGCTTTAGGATGCAGATAGGCAGGTACTACATACATTAATGTGTGTGTGAATATATGTATATATTTTTTAGAGCCTTTCTAGATTGTAATTTTGCTTTACATGTACTGAGAGATATATTTATACCATGTGTTAGAGTGAATATTTTTCTAAAAATTTTGAAAATATTTAAAGATATATAAAAAGGTACACAAATATATAAATAATATTCATAGCTATGTTATTGCTTTAGAAAGTCTTGAAACAACTTGAGCTCTTAGTAGTTGGAAATCAAATAAATATTTTAAATTGTAAATAATTACAATCGATTATTATGGAAATAAATATGAGAAACTGCTAATAGAAGTGGAAATTATTACAATTTATGACTGAAAAATTCATAAGATTATGTTATGAAAGAAATTTTCTGAGCAACAACTAAAGGCAAAATATTAAATACAGGATTATATGTAACATATATAGGAACAGAATCACACAGACACAACAGAAAATAACAGTTTGATACCAGGAATAATGGATATAGAGCTCTGAAAGTTTACCAAAAAACCCTACTAATGCAATAACATAAAAGAACTAATACCAATAATAATATGACATATTATAAATCAAAATACAATTAAACATTTTGTTGTTGTTCTTGCCTGGCTTTTGGAGAGAGAGGCTCCCAAAGGTTTAATTATCTGATTCACACACTAAAGCTCCATGGAAGGAGGAAGCTGAGATTTGGAAGCAGGAAACTAAAAATAAGGGTTGAAAGTTGGGAAGAACCCATTGGATGTCATTCGAGGTCTAGCAGTTCTAAAGAAGAGGGAACTGAATAGAAGGTGAGGTTGAGTAATGAGAAAAATATTCCTGACCCAAGTACATTAGACTTCTCTGAATCCAGGTTGTTCTTCTTGGATTTGGTTTATAGCTTTCAGGTGGCCTGGGAGAGACAAGCAGAGCCGGAGGAAAGGGAAAGGAAGAAGGAGTTGCAAGAAAGGTTAAGTGGGGACTAATGAAGAAAGCCTATTGTCAAAGATACAGGAAATGTAAAAAAAACAGAGAAGGATTCTTGGTACTTAACACTGATTTTTGTGTGTGTTTCCTGTTATCACACTGAAATTCCATCACCTGCATTTTCTCTCTAGTTCCTTCCTCAAAAAGTAGATGTAGCCGATTTAATGCTATCGATTCATCTGCCAAATAATCACCACACCATTTCAACTCTGCCAGGACACATATTTTTCTTTCACTCAAGCTATATAGAAAGGCATTATATTTCTTTACCTTATTTCTGCTTGTTGATATTTCATCAGGAAACATAACTTTTCCCTATTTTCCTTAATATCTCTCTGTCTTGTTCCAAATCTAAAATGTTCAATATCTAACTCCACAACTTATTCTTTTACTGTTTACAGGAAAGACTCTTTTGGATCTTTAATTGGATATGAAAGGGCAATAAACTCAGTGGCATATATACAGAAAATAAATATTCAAATACTTATTTCTTAGGAATCTTTGTTTTCCATAAAATTCTCTTCTTAGTGTCACAGCAGTATCAATTCTCCCGGAGTAGAAAATCAAATCAGGAGTCTTCTGACAATGTTAAGAAAATGCCTGTTTGTTGTATAAACCAGATGTCGATCATGCCCAGCAGTGGATTTGCGGCCTGAGTCCCCCTTATCCTTTCGGTGTAAAACTGATGAGATTAACCCCACACAAAAAAAGAAGACAGAAAACCTTCTTAGCAGGCAGGGAGGAAAGAATATGAACAATATTGGAAACTTATTTGTGCGGGACAATGGGTGACATACGACACTCCTGATGAGTGTTGTGGGAATTAGAAGAGCCAAAAATGGTGAGTAGGACCTTCTTACATGTAGGTTTCTGATATAAGGTTATAGATAGTTTATGCGATTTCCATTTATTGTATTCTCAATTCACTGATAATATTATTTTTATTAACCACTGAGACCTAAGCAAAAAAATAGGTCAAGAGTCATCTACATCTTTGAGCTAATAATGCCATGTTTCAGATGAATGCAATTATATTTTTAAAGTAGCTCAATATGAGAAAGAATTATTCTGGCTATGAGACATACGCAATGCACCAGCTTGAGACTTTTCCTTTCTGTTCTCTTCCTTTCCCGTCTTGCCCTTCAACTTTCTCGTTCTATACTCAGTCCCAAAGGACGTTGGTATCTATAATTTAGAATCTGTTTGGTTCTTCAAGAAATAACCATGAAACAATGCAAGGACAAAATTTGATATGGAAAAACATTTCTCTGACTTCCATTTAACAACAAATAAACCCCAGAAAGCCTCTAAAGATGTAATTTGGGGACACTTGCAAAAGTTTCTTCTGTAAGAAAACTGGACAAGATTTTCACTAAATGTGGCCTTATATATCAGAATTATTGATAATTTTTGTTACATTAATCAAAACAGTAGGTGAACAACCTGTCCAGAACTATGGTTCTTTACCTCTTCTGTAGCAGTTGTTGACATGTCATGCTCAAAAAACACAGAAAAACTATTTGAATGTATATATAACAAATATTGCTTACACTAGAAGCAACCACAAAGCCCTTCAAAATACAAAGAAATCCCACATATATCAATGCATCAGGGGGAAAAAATTCTTATTTGCCTTTCAAAGTAATCAGTTTTATCCCCAGAAAATAGGTCCAATTTACTGACAGCTATAAGATGGATAGTAAATTGACTCTTTATGATATCATCTCTGCTGCTGTTACACTATGGGCTTGGTTCAAGATTCATTGCCCAGCTGCTCCATGAAATCCTACATAAAGATACACCAACCCTGAAAGTAATCTCTTTCCCAGTTCTTTGTGGCCCTGGAAAGGCACAGAATTTATGGGGACCTGTTAGAGAAACCAGGCTAATAAAAACAGAAAGATACTCAAGTGTTTTTGGCAGTGCGTTGTGCTTATAGATGTAAAACTGTTTAAGCTCCTCTGTCCAAGATGATATTCTTGCCATCCAGTGAATGAAATTCTAGGAAAAGCTAGCCAATAACGTTCAACAATGCATTCTATTTATTGCGACTAGTAATAATTAAATCTGTCCAATGAAAAATGGCAGTTTGTTTATGACAAGTCCTAGGTTCTTATTATGGTTTTCCTTTACTCTAAAACTGCAATTGTCTATAGCAATGACTGTCATAAGATTCCTCATAAGAACAGAGTGATAAGTATGGCATAACAGGATTGATAGAACTTTAGAAGTAAAAGCGTGTCTTTCCTTTTTACTTTTTAAACCTTTCATGCTGCTCTTTTCTAGAGCCAAATCTTCCATTAAATGAGAAAGAAAAAAAAAAGCCCTGATCTATAAATTACTGAAGTAATTACTTATTATAGCTATTTTTGAAGAATTGAGGATTTTAGAGAATAAAAAAATATCAGGAGTGTTGATGTTTTCAAGGACTAAAACCTATTTGAAAAAGTATAAATTGTGTAATGGTAGATATGACTGTTATGTTACTTCTGCCTAAATATTTAAATCTTATTTAAACTAAAGCAATTAGTGTACTTTTTCAGGATATAAGTAGCGTGAAGTGTTGAGAGCAGGGGTTATGAGGAAAACCTTACCTTCCTGAAACACTGTATAAAAATATTTTGCACAAATTATCTTCTTTATATTAATCTAAGGTGGATGGATAGATGAGAAAAAGGTAACACATTTACTGGATTCCAGAAATACAAGCAGTAAAGCCAAATGATTTTTCTTAAGATGCTTTTCTAGAGCTGTGCTGTCTGAGAGAATAGCCTCAGACACACTATTTAAATTAAAATAATTTAAAGTTATTGATGTTAACAATGCACTTCCTCAGTTGCACTAGCACATTTCAAGTACCCAGCAGCCACATGTGGCTGGTGACCACAGCATTGGACAAAATAGCTTGCAGAACATTTCCATCAATGCAGAGATTGCAGTTGGGAAGTGTTGTTCTGAAGAATATTTGTTAACATTTCTACAGCCTTTTAATGTTCATGGAGTACTTTTTATAGCCAATGGAAAGTATGGAAGCAATAAGAGGAGAGAAGCAAAACGTTGTATAAAATCTATTGTAATCGTATCTTGGTTTGGGGGAATTAAAAAGATGATTTTATTTATAGAAATACATAAGAATATGTAGATTCTCAATATTGTTGCAATAGCTAATGGTCAAGTACTTTTTAGCCCTAATGCTGTGTGGAACTTACACGATAATCCTTTATTTAGTACTGTTCTAGATACGTGGAATACATGAGTGAAAAAAATATCTCAGCATTCAGGGACCCAGCATTCAGATATTGCTTTAGTACCCTTCTATAATTATTTGATACCAACCTTAAATTCTAGTAGATATGTTGTTTCACTACCCTTTGTAGATATTATTTATACTTTTAATACAATTAGGTGTGAACTATTAGTAAATGAGAGATTTAGATGACATCTGGGTTTAATAAAAGCCTTTTTTCCCCCAATATAAATTACCTAGCATTATTTCTTTTACTTTTATCTTTGTTTTTTTTATAATTTTTTAAAATAATCTTTATTGGAGTATAACTGTTTTACAATGGTGTTAGTTTCTGCATTACAACAAAGTGAATCAATTATACATATACATATGTTCCCATATCTCCGCCCTCTTGCGTCTCCCTCCCTCCCATCCTCCTTTTCCCACCCATCCAGGTGGTCACAAAGCACCGAGCTTATCTCCCTGTGCTATGCGGCTGCTTCCCACTAGCTATCCACTTCACGTTTGGTAGTGTATATATGTCCATGCTACTCACTTTATCACAGCTTACCCCTCCCCCTCCCCATATCCTCAACTTCATTCTCTAGTAGGTCTATGTCTTTATTCCCATCTTGCTCCTAGGTTCTTCACGACACTTCTTTTTTTCTTAGATTCCATATATGTGTGTTAGCATACGGTATTTGTCTTTCTCTTTCTGACTTACTTCACTCTATATGACAGACTCCAGGTCCATCCACCTCACTACAAATAACTCCATTTCATTTCTTTTTATGGCTGAGTAATATTCCATTGTATATATGTGCCACATCTTCTTTATCCATTCATCCGATGATGGACACTTAGGTTGTTTCCATCTCCTGGCTATTGTAAATAGAGCTGAAATGAACATTTTGGTACATGACTCTTTTTGAATTATGGTTTTCTCAGGGTATATGCCCCATAGTGGCATTGCTGGGTCATATGGTAGTTCAATTTGTAGTTTTTTTTTGTTTTTTTTTTTGCGGTACGCTGGCCTCTCAGTGTTGTGGCCTCTCCCATTGCGGAGCACAGGCTCCGGACGCGCAGGCCCAGCAGCCATGGATCACGGGCCCAGTAGCTCCACAGCATGTGGGATCCTCCCAGACGGGGACATGAACCTGTGTCCCCTGCATCGGCAGGTGGACTCTCAACCACTGTGCCACCAGGGAAGCGTTAATTTGTAGTTTTTTAAGGAACCTCCATACTGTTCTCCATAGTGGCTGTACCAATTCACATTCCCACCAGCAGTGCAAGAGTGTTCCCGTTTCTCCACACCCTCTCCAGCATTTATTGTTCATAGATATTTTGATGTTGGCCATTCTGACCGGTGTGAGATGATATATCATTGTAGTTTTGATTTGCATTTCTCTAATGATTAATGATGTTGAGCATTTTTTCATGTGTTTGTTGGCAGTCTGTACATCTTCTTTGGAGAAATGTCTATTTAGGTCTTCTGCCCATTTTTGGATTGGGTTGTTTGTTTTTTTGTTATTGAGATGCATGAGCTGCTTGTAAATTCTGGAGATTAATCCTTTGTCAGTTGCTTCATTTGCAAATATTTTCTCCCATTCTGAGGGTTGTCTTTTGGTCTTGTTTATGGTTTCCTTTGCTGTGCAAAAG
>RJWK010042900.1:0-18980 GCA_004363435.1 Platanista minor
TCCGGACGCGCAGGTTCAGCAGCCATGGCTCACGGGCCCAGCCACTCCACGGCATGTGGGATCTTCCTGGACCGGGGCACGAACCCGTGTCCCCTGCATCGGCAGGAGGACTCTCAACCACTGCGCCACCAGAGAAGCCCAATCTTCTGATTTGTTTCTAATATGGAGGATGTTGAAGTTAATTTTGAAATGAGTAGAACATCCTACAGGTGCCTCTTTCTGACCAAGATATTATTTCAGTCATATATGATACATGTAGCTATCAAATGACTTAGGAATTCAATAAGAATTTAGTTTAATTTTGAAATTTTACATCACACAGTGTGCAAATATTGTGAACCCCAACAGTCTATAATTAAAGGACAATATCTGAATGCATAATAATAATGGCTGTCTTTTTTTTTTTTTGCGGTACGCAGGCCTCTCACTGTTGTGGCCTCTCCCGTTGTGGAGCAGGCTCCGGACGCGCAGGCTCAGCGGCCATGGCTCACGGGCCCAGCCGCTCCGCGGCATGTGGGATCTTCCCGGACCGGGGCACGAATCCATGTCCCCTGCATTGGCAGGCGGACTCTCAACCACTGCACCACCAGAGAAGCCCTGTCATTCTTTTTAGTATCTCCTAGTTTCAACTACTTTGCTAAATGAGGCTCACTGATGTTAAGTAATGTGGCCAAATTCTGATAAGGGCCAGAGAAAAGACATCTACTTGGGTCTCTGTTGCATTAGGACTTGAGCCTTTATTTTACTACATTATAGGAAGTCTAGGTTAGACAATGAAGATGAGCTGGCGGCAATTCTAGAAAATGTCACTGCACTGATAAATGAAACCATTGCTCCACTCCTGCTTCAAGGCAGGAGGTCAGATTAAGCAGAGAGGTTTGGTTAGAGAAGATGACTGACGGCAGCAGCTTGGTACGATGGTGAAGAGCATAAGATCTTAGGAGGCTTGCCTGGGGTAGTTTTCTGCCTTGTACCAGGTGGAAGACAGTTGTCCTGACCTACAAATTCATTGTGGGGAGTTAATGTCGTACTGCATGAAAAGATCTTTATATAACCTGTGGCCAAGGGAGCACAGTTGTAAAATCCAGTCAGAAAACAAAAACAGACTAGCTCTCCATCCTGGTGATTCTATAACTTTCTTGGGTAAAACAGAGTCAGAACCTGGTAATCTCTTGAAGTCACTTTTGATCCTTGTGGTGGTGTTTAGATTTGGGGACTATTCTAACCACCTGAGACAAATTTAAAGGGTGGCAACGTCCTTGGTTTTGTGTGAGTAACAACCGTTGGTATCCAGGCTGCCTAAATGATCACAGTTGGGCAGAAAAAGTTCCTGAGAAAGCAGAAACTTTGTCAAATTCCACTTCACTATCTTGATGCAAAGTTTTATAGTTAATATCTTTGGATGGAAAATAGGATTTTTTTTTAATCTTTACTCTGAGTCGAGACGACATTGGACTGAGGGTGGAGTGTGAAGTAGTTGGAGTCGGTAATAGAGTCTCCTTCCACTCACGAAAATGAAGAGGAAAAAATATCTCCTCAGAATTTGTCATGTCTGCTCTACTATATCACAGTTTATGGGTGATAAAGTGGATGATGGCCGTGATAACATCTAAGATGCAGTTAATACACGACTATGATTCTGTTTATAAGGCACTTTTCAAACTAGGTAAGCCAATCTTGAAAATAATTGCATAGGAGAGGTGGTTCCAGACACGTGGAGGCACGATTCTCCATTCTCATTTGAGCGTGGAGACAACTAGGTCTAGGGCATGTGCCCACTTCTCTTGGGCTGTAAAAGGGGAGGAAATCTTGATGTATTTTTGTAAGTCTTCTTCTCCTCTTCTATTTTTAGGGTGGGAGGGTGGCTTCCCTGCTGGATGAAGATCTGAGCAAACATACAGGATTGGGAAAGGCCCAGAAAACGGAGTCAGGAACCTCCCTCTGGCAAAATCCTGAGTGAATAGATGGGGGCCTGAGTGGCAGCAAGCAGGTGACCTGTCAGAACACGAAATGAGAGGACTTCCAAAGTCCTGGCCTCGCCCAGAGAATATCTTGCCTCCCATTTCTAAATGTTAGTTCTGAGAACCCAGAAGGGGAGCGGTGCATTACTCCCGAGAGATCTGCTTACAAAGGGAGCAAAGAGGTTCAGCCCTCAACTATTTTGAGTTTCATAGGCACCGCGACATGACTGCACCATGCTATTATTTTTGTGACTCCAGGAACTCATTTGACCTAGCTTTCTCTCAGGGATTTTTTTTTTTTTTTCATTTGAAGAAATATAGGTGATGGGTTAAATCAGTAGCTTTAAAATTGTGAGCCTCAGAGCTCTGGCAGTCCTTAGAAACCTCAGAAGACTGAACAGCCCCCTCAGATTTGGCAGACAAGTAGGGAAAGGGAGAAGGACTCCACTCCCTGCACAGCTCCCTTCACTTAGTATTCTTTCTCATTTGGGGTTTTGTAGATGACTCTGAACAACTGCTGTCCTTAACCATTTGGAAGCCACTGTACTAACTGGTCCTGAAACTCCCCTCTAGCTCTGTGGTCCTTCATGACCTTGAGCATTGGAGTCAGGTTCAGAGTTTATTCGTTCTCAGCAGTTCTCATACTCCAGTGTTATGAGTATCACAAGTGGCCCTGGGATAAAAGAAACAAAAAGATAAGATGCCTGCCCTCAAGGATTTTACTGTCTAATGAAGAGAAAGAGAGACAAATTCATCATTGATTAAATGGAGTCTTAAGCCAAGAAGAGAGAGAACAGAGAGTGGATTGCTCAAGTCTAGCTGAGAGGGTCAGAGGAAGCTTCAAAGAGAAGAAAGCCTCTGAACTGGACTTGACTGGTAGAGAGCCACTGTACAGGAAGATGTGTATGATCTGACAGCGTAATTCAGATCTGTCCATTCTCTCCTTGAAATATTATGAGTGATTCCCAATGTACATAGAATACAAGCCAAACCCTTTCGTAGGGCTACCAGGCCATTACAATGTGCCCCCTGATTTCCTCAGACTCTGCTCCTGGTCTCCTCCAGGCTCATCATCCTCTCATCTCCACTCTTCAACACTCCATGCTAATTCCCACCAGTGGCTTTCACCTTTGCTGTTCCCTCTGGCTGAAATGCTTTTCCCTCAGAGTCTTCAGTAATGACTCCTCCTCATACTCTGGTGTCAGAATAAATGCAGCAGCCCCTTGTCAACATTTCCAGTTTTCCTTCGCTGATTCCTTCTGGGATTGATCATAACTTGCTGGCCCCTTGAGGTTAGAGAACACTAGATGACGTGCTTTGGTGAATGCAGTGGAAGTGGAAGTAACACTTGCAACTTCCAAGCAGAATCATTTTCTTTCCAGTTTGAAGCTTTACAATGTTTTATTCTTCTGTGATTGGGACACTGAGAGACTCTCCTAGACCCATGTGAGATTCTGCCTAAGTGAGAAATTCTAAATGTATATTGATTTTAGCCATTGACATTTTAGGGATTGTTATCCTGACTGATATAGATCCTTCCTAACTGCCACTCTTAAAGTTGTCCCTCCCCCTTGACTACAAATTACTTTCTATCTATATTTACTTTTTTCATTGCACTTATCTGAAATTATGCTGCTTGCACATTTATTTGTTATTGATCTCTCTCCATGAAAATATAAAATTCTTGAGAAGAGTGTCTTACATGTCTTGTTCTATATCCTCAGTCATTAGACAAGTCCCTGGTACAAAGTCCCTCAAGAACAAATGAACACAAAGTGCATCTGTGCCACAAGGGAACGGTGTGACAACCACCAGAGAAAGGAAACATATTTAGAAATGTCTGTATGAGAAAGCTTGAATCAATGGACCCTCTCCCCAAATTAAGAAAACATGTATTAGGAATATAGTTATTTATATGGTCTTTGTCAATCTCAATTTTCTAAATCTTAGACTCCAAAACATTAACAATTATGAAAGAATATGGGATTTAACCTAAAATCTTATTATTTATTGGTAAAGAAGTTAGATGTAAATTTTTTTTTTTTTTTTTTTTTTTGCGTTATGCGGGCCTCTCACTGTTGTGGCCTCTCCCGTTGTGGAGCACAGGCTTCGGACGCGCAGGCTCAGTGGCCATGGCTCACGGGCCCAGCCGCTCCGCGGCATGTGGGATCTTCCCAGACCGGGGCATGAACCCGTGTCCCATGCATCGGCAGGCGGACTCTCAACCACTGCGCCACCAGGGAAGCCCTAGATGTAAATTTTCTGCTGGGTTACAATGCAGAATTCCACTAGAGTGAACTCCAGAGCTTTTTAGTATTTGTTTTAAAAGTAAGCTTTATTAAAGTTTACTATTCTAGGTAATGCAGCAGAAAAACTATGATGGTAACAGGTATTATATGATTTTTCTTTAAGATCTGAGAATTGAAAAATAAATCTTGTTTTTTTTCAGAGAACTGAAACCTAAATCTTAGTTTGTTTCAGTTGCATTGGCATTATCTCCAATATATTCCTTGAAAAATGAATTATGTATAAGAGCACATAAATAGTAGAGCTGAGAAGTTCAGCTCGGTAAAATATTGGTTATAAAAATTTCAAAACTCATTGAGTAACCTATAGATGTAGGAGAAATTTTATTTTAAGAAGTGTAAAATTGTCTATATGATAAGAAAATTATTTTGAAATGAAGTATTTTGCTCAGATGGTATTGAATTACTAACTTTTCTGAAACTATAAGGACATTTTGAAGCCTGCAAAGTCTGTTAAGATGATAAGAACTTCTAATGCAGCACAAAATTGTTTCTAGCTGATTTCTCAACAGTAAGTTTTGGATGAAGATCTTAAAGATGACCCTTCCCTCTTAGGAAGATGTACTGGAGCTGTTAACTTCAGATTTATCTGACTTTACAAGCTGAGTTCCCTTTAGATCATTGTCTTCCATTGGGGGCCTTACAACATAAGGGACAACCCACTTTCACTTGTATTAAGAAATTTTGAGATGATTAAAACCCTGTGGAGTCAATGAAATTAAATAATTTGCACCATTGCCCAGGGAAAGCTCAATATTATCGAGATGATTGTCTTAAGAGGAAGTCTTAAACCCAGGGTCAAGAAGGATGTCATTGTACATTTCATAACTGCAAGAACTCCCAAGGGAGCTCCTTTGTTCCAGTACAAACTATGGGCATCTTTGGCATGTCTTTCTCTCATATCATCATTCTCATTTGTCAACAAGAAGCTGTATAACATGGCACTGCTGTCAGTTTCTGTTGATAGTCAGGCCTGCTTATGTTTTTACCCATAACAGAGGTAAACTGTGGAAACTATCTCCTCTTTGCTTATCTGATCCTCCTTCTGAATTAGTGAAATTTCCAGTCTTTTTTTCCATCAAACATGTAAACCACTGCTGAAAAGAGTGAAATTAACTTCAGGCACTTTAAAATATCCAAGGGCATGGGGAAGGTCCATGTGCATATTGGACAGGAATGGATTCAGGGCTTGGCTCAAAGACAGTGGTCAAACTTATTATTTTCTTTTATAGGATTCTTTATGTGAAGGTGTTGTTTTTCTTTAAGATGATCTTTGCCACAAATGGTAGAGAAGAGAAATCTTGCCCAAGGGAACTTAGATTCTGAGAGCTTCACAAGAGAGTGTATAGCCATGCATGTGAGTAATTACACAGGCTGTGCAGAGTGTAGGCAGATCATTTCATGAGAATATTGCCTTGTTTGTGAAGGCAGGTATGGATGTTCTCTGTGGTAACTTGGCAACCAAAGAGATAAAGAGGGGGTAAAACATGAGCTAGTTATGGTGGTGGCTGAGGGTGTTGTATTCTTAGACACATTTGGAAGTTTTCCCAGGGTTTTTCACCTTCGTTGGTGGTGACCCAAAGCCACTGCTGAAGGGATAGGCCTATGTGCACATGTTCTTATCAAATGACCTTGCTCCAATGGCTAACATCCATTGGACCGAAAAGGACCTATGATCCAAGCTGAGCTAATCATATTTTCCTCAAATCTGAACTAAGATACACAGAAACTAAAAGCAGTGAATATCAGATGCTGTCATGTGCTATCCAAAGCCCTGGGACCTTACCATGACAGAGCACTGTGGCTACCTGTCCCAAAGTTTGAAGGTTTTTCTGGTAGCCAAAGGCAGCTTTGTCCATGGTCACTGCAGTCCAGAAGCATCAGACAATTGATGCCCTGAGGAAGTGCTCTTGCCCAGTGACTTATAGGAGTTGATGTATAAACATCTCAGCATTTTTGCCCTTTGTCTGGTGCAGCTCTGATGTGTATGTTTTACACTGATTTCCAGAGTTTCCCAGGAAGATTAAGTTCTAGTCACCCACAATAGTGACTGGCTTGATACACATGCCATTGGTTGTCTTCTCTTTCCCGTCTCACTTTCCCACATCCTCATCAATATTTTTGGGGATCACCTCTCAAATAAAATACTGTTTCAGAGTCCACCTCTGCAGAAACCTAAATTAAGAAAGAAGCAATAAGTTCAGGTAGATTGAGCTCAGTGTTGGGTTATAGCAACCGCAAGTCACATATGTTCAAGTTGAAGTTCTGGGGGAAATAAAATTAAAAAATAATTCCCAAACTAGTTTTCATAGCTGAGAGATGAGTAAAGGTTGAGATGAGAGACCATACAATAAAAAGGAGAGAGCCTTCCAGTCAGCCAGCAGACTGCTTGATAACCTCCTAACATTTGAGTTCTGTGAGGTTCTAAATACCTTCTTTTCTTGAGATAGCTTGAGGCATATCTGTTTCTTGTTCGCTAAATATCTCTGAATGGGACAAAAGTCAGCAATCAACTATGGGGGAAGATGCTGGCTCAAGAAAATGTGTTTGTGAGGAAATGCTGGTATGCCGTCCATGTACTGAATGCAAGGAGTATACAAAACACTAGTGCTGAGAGCTTAATGGGGAAGGACCCAGATCTGAAGGAACTGGTGCAGGAGGTGAGAAAATTAAGCTGTGATAGGAAAAATAATGATTTATTATAAACTTGGAATATAATAGTGGAGATCAAAAAGCTAACCATACTTTAAAAAGAGGCACTAGTCAGTATTCTTAGAGCCTAAGTAAAAAATGGACTAGAGATGCAATCGAGAACGCTGATGTCCCCTGGAGTCTCATGTTGGGGTCTTTTAATCCCTGCTTTTCAGTTTCTACAAGAGGTGGGATTGTGCAGAGTTCTGAGTTTTGTATTTTTTATTTTTGCTTTTTAAACAGATGCTCACACTCTCAGCCTAATGAGAGGAGGACATTAAGAAGATGGAGTTAGAGGACGGGCTTGAGAAGGACCTTGTTCAGCCAGTGTGGGGCTGGAACAATTCTAGTGCTAAACGGAAGTTATCAATTCAGTGAGTATCAAGGATGATTGGGAAGAAATGATTGAAGCCTCTGGGTGATCAGCAATAGGGGGAAAATTAAGGGCAAGCCTGTCACCATAAGGGGGTTCCCCTGAAGATAAACGATACTTGAATTATATAAGTAAAAATTGAAGGACATCTGGGGAAAGAAAAGGAAAAGTGCAAGAATGTGAGAAGGGCAGAGAAAAATCAAATATGGAGAATGTCCTTGGTTAAGTTCTTTAATAGAACTTTCCAAAAACCGGTTGGTCATGACAGATTTTTCCCTTTGTCAATTCTTCCTTTGCCTTTCCCCATCCCATGCCTCCTCCCCAACATATCCATTTAGAATTTAAATTTTTTTCAAAAATTTTCCAAAGACAGCATTTTATAGAATTTTTCCTTTAGAATACACAAATAGATTTAAAAACCCTTCAAAGGGAAATAAATTAAGGGATCCTGAAGAGTAGTCCTATTGTTCTGTTTCCAGAGGAGAGTAAGAGGAAAAGAAGAGAGAGTGACAAAGGCTACTTTTGGTATCTGATGCCAGTTAGCCCAATGCCAATAGCCAACCTTACAATGTCTTAAGAAGAAGAGGAGGAAACAATACTTTGCTTTTTTTTTAATTTCTAATTTTCATTTTGAAATGAGTATATATTCACAGGAAGTTGCAAGGAAATGTGCAGAAGGGGTCCCGTGCACCCTTTACCCAGCCTCTCCCAATGTTAACATCTTATATAACTATAGTAAATATCGAAACCAGGAAACTGACATTTCACCAGCTGTGCATGCATTCGTGGTGTGTGTGTGTGTGTGTGTGTGTGTAGTTCTATGCAGTTTTAACACATGTAGCTTCTTGTAATCACCACCAGAATCAAGATACACAGGTCTTTCTTCCTTGTGCTTCCCTTTATAACCATCTCTCCTACCCCCATTCCAAACCCCTGGCAACCACTAATCTGTTCTTCATTTCTATAAGTTTTTTATTTCAAGAATGTTATATAAATGGAATCTTATAGTAACTAACCTTTATATGATTGACTGTTTTCTTTCAGTATAATTTCCTGAGGTGGATCCAAGTTGTTGGTTGTGTTAGTAGTATGTGTTTCTTTTTTCTGCTGAATAATATTCCATAGTATGGGTGTATCACACTTTGTTTAACCAGTCACCCATTAAAAAATATCTATTTATTTTATTAATAAAGTTGCTATGAACTTTCATATACAAATTTCTGCAAGAACATAATTTTTCATTTCTCTGGGATAAACACAAGATTGCAATTGCTAGGGTGCATGGTAAGACCATTTTTAGTTTCTAATAGGTGTTTATTGATATCTCATTCTAGTTTTAATTTGCATTTATCTAATGGCTAATGATGTTGAATTTTCTTTTCATGTGCATATTTGTTATCTGTATATCCTTTTATATAAAAAGTCTCTTCATGTCTTTTTCCCATTTTCTAATTGGATTATTTGGTTTTGAATATTTTACTTTAAAATGATTTTTTTATGACTTCACCATTGTTTGTGTCCATTTCCCCCCTTTATTCTAAGTTCAACCACTCTGTGAAATGAGTAAGAATGTCTGTCCTCATTTTAGAGATAGATTAAACCCCAATGAGTCTTCTTTATGTATCTAAAAACTGTGATGCAATGAGTTACAAGGGAGCCCTGTTGTATATTGAATTCATTCAAACTCTAATGTTTGACTAAGCAGGGAATGTCTAGAATTAACTGGATGTACCAGACTGAAAAGTAAATGACTAAGAACAACAATAAAGCTGAGGAAAACTAGCAATGCCTTTTGGGGTATCTCCTGTAAAAAACTTATATTTGAAATGTGAAAAAATACATTCTGAGATATCTGCCATTTTACAAGGAATTTTCATATATGGTGACCACTGCTATATTTTGATTAACTTCTACCAACTACTGTTAAGTTTTCTCTCTATCTTGAATATTTTTTGTTATTCCTTGATTTCTATCAGGATTACTGAGATTTCTTCATTTCTATAATTGACTTCTTCATTTATTTCCTTTTCCTTTAGTTTGGATGTTATACATTTTTTTTTTTCATTTTGCTGTGGTTACCCTTGTATTTTGCACATGTTTTATTCATGTGATAAGTTAGAGTTACCAATATATCAATTGTCATCCAGAATAACACAAGGAACTAAGAACAATACTGATCAACTCACTCCCATCTTCCCTGTCTTTGTTGTTTAGTCTCTCCTTGAGTTCAAGTGCCTTTAAGTTAGAGAGTGTATAGTTATTGTTTTTTGCATTGTTGTATGTTTACCAGTTGGTATCTTGCATCTTGCTTTTTGTCTGAGCTCATTGCCATTTTCTATTTCTAGAGTTTCCATTTAGTGCTTCTTAAAGTATATGTGTTCTTTATTCATAGAATGTCTCTTTTTTCAGTACACTTATTTGCTGTTTCTACTTCTGGCTCTTTAAACATTTTAAACACACTTATTCTGTAGACTTTTAGATTGTTTTATAATTTTTCATTTTTAGGGTGCTAATTATCTTGTTTGTTAATTCCAGTGACTCTCCCAAATAAAGCTTAATTTCCTCTTATGATTTATACTTTTAATAGTGAACCCATCTTTCAGAGACACCATGGGTTGTAGATGTGTCCTTATGTCAGCCAGGGGCCCAGCAGCTTCATGGTTTGGGCCAGTACCCTGGACTGGATTCTACCACTTTGCCTGAGATATAAATTGAAATCTTACACTTGCACATGTCCTAGATTTGTGGTTTTAATATCACCTTGAGCCTTGATATCCACTAAGAGCCTAAGATAGACAAAAAAATTTTATTACCATTTTTCTAGGCTAGCAGATATAATTTTTCTAGTATTCTGTTCATTTAAAAAGTGATAAATGAATATCAACTTATCATGTTGTACTTAAGAAGGCAGATATGAAGATAAGCAGTAGACCATTTGATTAATATCTTGTATTTATATAACATTTATTTATGCTCCCTGACTTCAGAGACAAAACCTTATTTTCTTTCTGTATAAATAATTATCACCAACTGAGGACCTATTTTGTTTCAGATATTATTCTGGGTACATTACATATATTGATGTTCACCTTTATATCATATACTCAAAATGGTTGTACTTCTCCTCATTTAGTAGATTAAAAAATTGTAATTCAGAAGGACATATATCATGCCTACATGCACATACTTTGCTCACTTCTCACAGAAAATGTACTGAGCAATGGAAACACATATCATAGCATTTTAAGTAAAAATTTGTCATACATTATATTACTTTGGTATTATCCAACTGAAGTTTAACAGAACAGGAATTTAGTAAGATGCTGTATAAGACTAAAAATGATTCCCTGTTCAAAAAAATGTGGAAAGGCTAAAACTACCATTATTTGTTTGATTTTCTGAATTCTTATGCATCTTTTGTAGATTTCTGAGGTGCACATTAAGTGCAGCAACCCCAAATTTCCTAATTTTTCAAAATGTAGCACTTAAAACATTTCCTGAATGTAGCACTTTAAAGAACTCATTATGCTATGTTTTCCCCATTCTTTCTATTCTCAAAACTACCCTGCTATACTGAAAGCACAAGCTGATACTTGGTAAACAAATTATAAAAATGAGGGTAAAAGATGCAAGATTAGACAATGATAGTCCTTGAATGAAAATCTAGGGCTCCAGACATCTAATTTAGTGCTAATTATGCTGTCTAATGCTCATCAATAATATCTAAGAATATATGACATAAAAATATCAGCTTTATAAAATGTTCCACTGAGTTTTCCTTATATATTATGAGGATTTAGGATAGTTGTGGGGAATTACAGATTAAAGTTTGAAGAGATTGTGGTTGACTATATTTCCAAATTTTGCCACCATATTATGCTATTTTATAATGCGACTTTGAGCAATGGGGTCTATGTTTCTTCCCCTTGAATCTATGAGCATTTGATTAAGGTGAAAGTGATGATCTGTGACTTCTAAGGCTTGATCATAAAGGTGATAGAACTTTTTCCTGGTTCCACTGGGATGCTTGCTCTTGGATTCCAGCTGCCATTGCAACAGCATGAGAAACCCTCACCAGGCACTTCCTACTGAGAACAGTCAACCCTCAGAACTGTGAGAGGATAACAAAATGATTTTTGTTGTTTTCTGCTACCAGGTTTGGGATAGTTTGTCACACATTAACGGGTAACTAATAAAAAAATCAAAATCATCAATGCAGATGGTTGCATAGATCAACCGAGAAGCTACTCTAAGATCCTCATACCACTTAGGACCTTGGGAAATAGGGAGCATATAAGTAGATTATAGAATTAAATAAGAAACATTTTGAAACTTTTCCCCTTGATTCTAAAAATGGTACACATATTTAGTGTAGAAGACATGAAAAATTCAGGAATGTACATGAATAATTTTTTTTTTGATTTAAAGGTGGACAACATTATAGGTATCAGTTTGTATTGTGATTTCCTCACTTACTATTTCTCTGATCTTCAATAATCTCCTACAGTATCATGTGTAATGGCTATTCATAGTTATGTAGGTCCTAAAATGACAATATCATGTTTAATACTCTTATAGATTTCTTCTTTCAACAAACATGTTTGAGCTCTTTCTATGGGACAGGTGATAGTATGGATACCAGGTACAATTTAGTGGATATGGTCCTGGCCATCATGGAGGAATTGGGCAATAAACACTCAAACAAATACATAAATAAGCAACTACAATGGGCAAAATTATTGTGAAGTGACTGCACTGAATGTTGGGTTGTATAATTAATGGGGAAAGCATACGGTGACGTAAAGCTGAGTTTGATGGATGAGAAGGAAGGGCTATTTGAAGTTATGGGGCAAAGCGTTTGAGGAAGAGGTACTTGGAAATGTGAAGGTTCTAACGTGGCCTGTGAAGTGGATGAAGTTAGTGGGCAGGGTGGCTACTGTGGAGGAGGAGGAGTGGGCAGAGGCTTATAGCATAGTTCAGTTATTTTGGACATCCAACAATAGTCACTATTTTAACAATGCTGCAGGGAACATCATTATACATAAATTATGTATCTGTTTCCTGCATATTCCTGTTTCTATAGCATAAGTTACTGGAAGTGAAACTGATGAGCCAAAGAGCTTGCCTTTTTTATGGCTTTGATGCATGGGGTCCTCCATAACTTTTATCCAAATTTAACTTTAGCTTCCTTCCCTCCCTCTCTCCCTCTTTCCTTTTCTTCATTCCTTCCTTTCTATCTCTTTTTTCCTCTTCTTCTTCCTCTTCATCATCTTTATCTTTTAGTCTTCATTAGAAGAAATTTTAATAAGATTAACGTCACAGTTCATTTAATAGGAGGAAAGGGGTTTGATTTTCAGTCACAGCGATATTGACATCTTTTAACTTTCCTTCTTTAAAATACCATCACTGTATTTAACATATATGAAACTTATCTACTGATGTCCTTGGCCCTTTCTCCTACCTTTTTTTGGTCTTTGTCTTCATTTTTGTTTCTCCTGGTTTACTTCCTGTTGACAGTGAATTGTGGGTGCCTTTGAATAGAAATGTCTTGGGGACCTTGGGGGCTGTGGGTGCTCAACGCCACACACATGGACTTGGGTTGTGCTTTTTCAACTGATCCCTAGAGGTTACAGTTTTATAGGCCATGCATATATTTTTGGAGATGACCTGGACAATCCTGCCTGTGCAAAAGATATGTAAATGCGTCTTAGAGACCCCACAAGAATATGTGCTAAAATTCCAGAAAGGAACATCTCAAGGAGATAGGAAAGAAGAACAGGAGGCTTTTGAGTCACAGTTGATCTGTTGGCATGTTTGCAAAATTGTCTGCTATCTAGCTAAGCTTCCTCTCAAACAAATTATTGCGTCTCCACAATGAATGGGATAAACATTTCACATTGGAAATGTTTGCAGGTGAAGCAAACAATACTTGGAAGGGAGTAGACAAACTTAGGGACTGTTTGCTGAAATGTTTGGAAAGCATTTGCCATTGTAGGCAAATTCAGTGTCTGACCTGTATTGTTGATTCTTGTGAGCAGATAGGGGAGGCTTCTAAATGCAAAGTCAAAGAAACAAAAAAGGGAGGTGTGTATTTTGTTGAGCATTGCACACATGTAATGGATTCTTTCAAAATTAATTGTTTAATTCTGAGGTGAATGTTTTGTTTCGTTCTTGTTTTTGTTTTTTAAATAAATGCAGGAGTTGTATGTCAGTGTGAAAACCCCTGATGTTTCCTATGATTATATACTGGGATTTATTAATAAATAGTGTTTTCACTTGACAGAAAAATATTCTTTGCTGAAAATTCAGGCCAGTGAAAAGTTAATGGGTCAACGTTGACTTAGGTCAAATTCATGAATTAGAAATCAGGGCCCTTTCCTCAAGACACTTTACTGCCATCTGCCGGAAAATCAACAAAGTAAAAATACAAACCAATGATGACTGTCATGGATGGAGCCCTCTAAGGTTGTGCAAAGCATAACTTGCACGGTCATACACAGTAGCCCTGTAGGGGATATTCCAGACTTAATTAAATCATCTGGTAGAAGTTGATGTTCAACAAATAGTGACAGGAATACTGTCTATTGATATGAATTTTGAATTAAGAGGGTTGGATTTCCCTGCAGGTCCAGCCTGTAGGTAACATCATTCCATTCTTGTGGGGTGCTAATGATTTGAAATGAATTGCTCATAATTTTTCCATATTAAAATATTGACTGCTATGAAAACTACTGTGAGAAAGAGTAAAGGATTATTAGGGGTTCTGCAGGGGTTGTCTCTGTCAACATCCCTGCAGAAGCTTTGGGTTGTGCTGGCCAATGTCTGTGCTAAGAATATATAAACTGTAGTGTCGGCAGCAGGATGGGAAATCTCCAGGAAGACAGCCTCGGCTAACCATTTTTTTTCCTTTACTAAATGCTGGGCTCCAGGTAGATCTGAAAATGGGGCCTGGTTTAATTAGGCAGAACTTTCAGGAAGCCAAATAACAAATGACACCTTAATTAAATATAATTAAGACATTTTAGACCTTCTTGAGGCCTCTTTCAGCAGGGCGCTGATTGCAGCAAAGGGAGGCCACAAGGAAAAGAGAGGCAAGGTGCTTTCATTTTCTTTTTTCTTACTTTTAGGTTTCAGCTCTTTTTTTCCTCTTCACTATTGGAAGTGCAGCTGGATCCCATTTATAATCCATTTTCGCATTTGTTTGAATTAAAATCCCAGATTGTTGTGCTTTCAAGGTTGAATGTGTGCGGCAGCTAACATTTCTCCAGCCATTTCAGGAGTTACTGGATTAACTGGGCTCCAGGAAGGGAAACTACGCCACGCGTTTGAGCCACAGGGAGGAGAGAGAGAAAATAGACCCAAACCAAAAACTTCTGACATCACTGTTGTTTGGAGAGATTGTTCTGCTCATAACATGTACTGCCTACTTAAGACTCTAATTATTCTAAATAACCAGAATAAATTGGCTCTAATACCTATGTTTTATTCTTTGATATTAAAGAGCAAGCCATTTTAAAAAGAAATTCATAATGCAATCAAAATATTGGCAACAAACTCTATCCGTAGAAAGCCTTGGGCTTGGAAATACCTATGCTTTCTACTCTTCCACCTGAATTCTAATCTGAGTGCTGCCGTGTGCACTCCCCAGATCTTTTCCAGTATCCTGTTTATGTCTAAGTCCAATAGTCCAGCCATGCCAGCTTGTTACCACATGGAAAACTCCATTGCTCAGAGAAAGTTATGAATCCCTATATTCTTTATGCTTTAAGATCCACCATGACATCTCAGAATAATTGCCAGGTAAACCCACCAGATGGTTTTGGGGGAACAAGCAATAGACTTGTAATTTCCATTAGCATAATATTGTTATTATAAAGATTTAGCGACCTCACCAATGTGGTGTCCTGTCTTCGTGGAAAGTTTATGAGCCAGAAATAAAATAATACTTATGGGGACCCATGAGGACATTTGAAAAAGTACTAGCGAGGTTTATGGGATCTCAGGTCTCTTCAGCTCCTAACAGAAATGTTCTTACTTCAGCTGAGCTCAGTGGTCTGGGATGGCACATGGCAGACGCAAAGCAGACTGAAGAGGGAGAAAGAAAGGTTCATTTCCAGTCCCAGTTCTGCTGCTACACTTCAAATTAGGATCGAGGCTCTCATCTGGTTTCAGACTGCCTGAGTTTTGTGCTGGTTCCATTCTTTTTTTTTTTTTTTTTTTTTGCAGTACGCGGGCCTCTCACCATTGTGGCCTCTCCCATTGCGGAACACAAGCTCTGGACGCGCAGGCTTAACGGCCATGGCTCACGGGCCCAGCTGCTCCGCGGCATGTGGGATCTTCCTGGACCGGGGCACGGACCCGCGTCCCCTGCATCGGCAGGCGGACTCTCAACCACTGCGCCACCAGGGAAGCCCTATGAGCTATAATCGTGATAAAGTTAAAAAACACTCTGTTTTGAAATATGAATGTGAGTTTTGCTCTTTGAGACCTATCATCAGACTTTGGAAATCAGATGTATTGTACAATGGGCATTAACTATTTGAGCAAGAGTTCAGAGGAAAGGTTATTGAGAAGAAGAGGCTTCTATGTAGGGGACAGAAGAGGTGGTGGGTCTCTTTGCCTGGTACTAACATGCTTGGGAGTTTGTTAGGTCTTGCTTGTCTGGGGGTCGTAGAGAGGAGAAGAGGTGATTAGTTTTTAAAGGGGCCTAAAATGGATTGTTCAAATTGGTCATCTTTAGTCATGAGAGGCAAGAACACATCCTTCTCCTTCAACATGGAAGTAGCATCTTTCATTTTGATCTTTTGTCTGCAGAAAAGGGGAGGACCTCTTGGAAATATCGGGAAATAAATCAGGTGGTTGCTACTCCTGGGCTGGATAAATCTTTTGAGCCCTGCCAGTTGTCTGTGTCTTGTAGTGCAAGTAACATATGCCCCGTGTCTGCACAAGGATTATTTTAGTTTCTAGTTGTCTGACCATAATCAGTCACAGTAGTTGATTATGCTCTGGGGATGTCATTGAACAATCCATTAGGCATTGACTCCTCTGTCTTCTACCCACAGAACAATTGTTCTCTTCTCCTTTAAGGAAGAGAAAGTGCCCTTTTGCCTCTCATGTCACTTCGATACACAAGTTCTCTGTCCTGTTATTTGTAGTTACCCTGGTGAAGAACACAAACGGTCTTGCCCTTTGCATTAGAGCAGCCAGCTTGAGGAAGACTTTGAGCTTCAGAACTTTACACTGTTGGGATGGATGGAGCCAAACCCCCTTGCAAAAAAGTCTCTTGGTATGGGGTAAAAACACAATTGATATCCCTGTTCTCTGTCAAAATTGCCCTTCTCCTCTTGTCCAGTGGCCTGACTCTGCAGGGACATGCATGTCATAGCCAACACAGAAAGAACTTTCCTCCAAAACCCCAATTCCCAGAATGAAACCCATTTATATATGAGGTAAAAGTCATTAAAGTTTCTTTTAAGCACACTGCCTGGTTTCTTTAAGGGCAATGTCGATCACTCCTTATTTTATTTATAGGCCATATGTAATTCATGTGGATAATTTACATAACTTTAAACCAGCTAATTTGGTATAAATTGTATTTCTGTCTTTAGCTACCAGTGCAATACTCAAGAATCTCCTATTTTGAGTCACCGTCAGCTTCTCAGGATTTGCAGTTAGTCCATGTGGTTCCATTCAGGTTAAACACTCAACCCCATGAAATTCAAGCAGTTCATTTCCTATTCAAACAAGCTAAATACAAGAGACAAAATGAAGATAAATTCCTCAATGGACCAAGATAAGCTGGTTGGGTAAGGGGAAAGATAATTAGTCAGTCTTAAGCCAACTCTGACTCTTCCAGGTTTTATCTTTGTAGCTCTTGGTGATGGACCTCTGTCTCTGAAGCTTAGTGATATCTATCTTTCTCTCACACCTGGGACATTTCAGTAACAAGGTGATGGTGGCTGTAAATGCCCACCTAATAGTCTTTTCATTGTGTGCACATCCCTGGGTACGGATGGGAGGCAGGATGGGAGGAAGGACAAAAGGTGTGGAAAAATTGGCCTTAGGGAGAAGCAAGACAGGGGTTCTCTTTATGAGAAGACACTAACAACATGAAAGTTTCTAACTGAAATGCTTTGTGGGAAGCAGACTTAAAACCAATGCCCTCCAATGTTTCACATGAGGGTATGGCTACATAGGTTTTGGAGGATGATAGTAAATCAATTCTTGTTTTAAAATGTACAAAATATATAAATTTCGGTTTCATGGCTCCCTGCCTTTTTTATGTTGCACAATGAAATCTTCAAGTGGAAGGGGTCTCTTGATTGCCTTGTAAGAATGGTCCAAATAATTGAAGAAATAGAAAGTGCATCCACAGTGTGTAGTCTCCTCAAAGAATGACTCAAGACCAGGAGATTTTTAATGTTTTTGTTTCCAGAAGGACTGTTGATATGTGCAGGTGGACATGGTAAAAACATGGCTGAAATTTGAAATACGTAGGGCTAGATAATTGAGTATATTCCAGAATCTGACGCCTAAGGCTTCCAGCTGCATCCTTCATATATTTTGCAAAATATAAATCTTGTGATAAGGCACAAAGTCCCATGTTTCCAGATGTGGGAAGGTAAGCAAGTTATATACATATATAATTACATTTCAGAAAATTTGCATCCTTCATAGAATCTAAGAAGACATGCTTTCCATGAAGCTGGCATAAGCCTGATAATTAAAAGCAACTGTTATAAGAAAAGGGAGGTATGATCAGGTAGAATTACAAGTCAAAACAAAGCAGATCAGGAGTAATAGTCAAAGGGATGTATATTGAGGATGAGAGTTTCCAGAACAATAGAAATCATCATTTTCCTTCTCATGAATAACTATCATGTCCTGGGAAAAATCAGTGCAAAGGGGCCCACACTAGTTTCACCCTGTCAAATGTGAGAGGACTTTAAAGAATTCTTCAAGCATCCAGATATGGAAAAGATATAAAAGGACAACTTTATATAAAATTATAAAATTCAAGATTGTGTCAGTCATCTGATTGTTACACTAAATGCCAGAAGATAATTGTGAGAAATGGATAGCTTATACAAGAAGAAAGTAAAATTATGAAAATAGGTCTATTATTACTTTACAATAATCAAATAACTTAAAATTAAGGTAAGTTAGCTGTAGTATAGCCATCTGAAATCTATTTTATGGCATGGGAGAAAGAAAAGCAATGCTGAGATTTTTTAAATCTTGTTGCAGCCTAAAAGCCATTTATGTAAAAATTGAAAACATAAAATAATACAATATATGGTTTTGAATTCATATACATGAGATAAAAATAGAAAGACATACATCAAATACACACTAATTTACAACAATACTTCCACTGGAGAAAGGGGGAAGAGGAGGAGAGGATTGAGGAGGGAGGTAAAAAGGATTTCACTTTTGACTGTAATGTTTTATTTTTAAAAATATCTAAAGGGGCTTCCCTGGTGGCGCAGTGGTTGAGGGTCCGCTTGCCCATGCAAGGGACACAGGTTCGTGCCCCGGTGCGGGAAGATCCCACATGCCACGGAGCGGCTGGGCCCGGGAGCCGTAGCTGCTGAGCCTGCGCGTCCGGAGCCTGTGCTCTGCAACGGGAGAGGCCACAACAGAGAGAGG
>RJWK010042901.1:0-18979 GCA_004363435.1 Platanista minor
GTTTTTTTTTTTGGGGGGGTACGTGGGCCTCTCGCCGCTGTGGCCTCTCCCGTTGCAGAGCACAGGCTCCAGACGCGCAGGCTCAGCGGCCATGGCTCACGGGCCCAGCCGCTCTGCGGCATGTGGGATCTTCCTGGACCGGGGCACGAACCCGCGTCCCCTGCCTTGGCAGGCTCACTCTCAACCACTGCGCCACCAGGGAAGCCCCTCTCGTTGTTTTAATTTGGATTTGATGACATATGATAAGGAGCATCTTGTCATATGATTATTTACCATCTGTATACCTTCCGTGGTGAGGTGTCTGTTAAGGTCTTTGGCCTATTTTTAATCAGGTTGTTTGGTTGTGCTTTTTATTATTGTTGCATTTTAAGAGTTCTTTGTATATTTTGGATACAAGTCCTTAATCAGATATGTGTTTTGCAAATATTTTCTCCCATCTGTGGCCTGTCTTCTCATTCGCTTACCCCATCTTTCATAGAGCAGAAGTTTTTTATTCTAATGAAGCCCAGCTTATCAATTCTTTCTTTCATGGATCATGCTTTTGGTGTTGTATCTGAAAAAGTCATTGCCAAACCCAAGGTCACCTAAATTTTCTCCTGTGATACCTTCTAGGACATTTATAGTTTTGCATCTTACATTTAGGTCTATGATCCATTTTGAGTTAATTTTTGTGAAAGGTATAAGGTCTGTGTCTAGATTCGTTTTTTGGCATCTGGGTGTCCAGTAGTTCTACTACTGTCTTAGACTGTTCAGGCTGCTATAGCCAAAATACCACAAACTGGGTGGCTTATAAACAACAAATATTTATTTCTCACAGTTCTAGGAACTTCAAGTCCAAGATCATGGCTCTGGCAGATTCAGGGTCTGGTGAGACCTGCTTCCTAGACAGTCATCTCTCCCCTGTGTCCTCACATGGCAGAAGGGGTGGAAAGATTTATCTGGGGTCTTTTTTATAAAGCATTAGTCTTGTTAATGAGGGCTCTGCTCTCATGACCTAATTACCTCCCAAAGGCCTCACCTCTTAATACTGTCCAACTGGGGTTAGGATTTCAACATATGAAGTTGGTGGTGGGGGGCCGGGGGTGGGCATGGACACAAACATTCAGTCTATAGCAAGCACCAGTTTTTGAAAAGACAATCTTTTCCTCCTTGAATTGCCTTTATTCCTTTGTCAAAAATTGGTTGACTATTTGTGTGGGCCTATTTCTGGGCTCTCTATTCTGTTCCATTGATCTATTGTCTATTCTTTTACCAAACCACACTGTCTTGATTACTGTAGCTTTATAGTCTTGAAGTCGGGCAGTGTCAATCCTCTAACTTTGTTCTTCTCAGCAATATTGTGTTGGCCATTATGGGTCTTTTACCTCTCCGTCTGCTACACTTGATCTTAGCCAAAAGGCCGAGAAGCAATTTTTGCCTCTCCATATAAACTTTAGAATCAGTTTGTCTATAGGCGTAAAATATCTTGCTGGGATTCTGATTAGGATTACATTGAATCGATAGATCAACTTGGAAAGAACAGATATTGTGACTATATCGAGTCTTCCTATTCATGCGTGGGATACCTCTCCATTTATTTAGTTCTTCTTTGATTTCATTCATCAGTATAGACCTTGTACATATTTTGTTGATTTATACCTAAGTATTTCATTTTTTGGTGCTAATGTAAATAGTATTTTCAGATTCCTTCAAATACTTTCAAATTCCACTTGCTGATTGCTGATATATAGAAAAGAAATTGACTTTTGTACATTAATTTTGTATCCTTCAACCTTGCTATAATCATTTATTAGTTCCAGGAGTTCTTTGGTCAATTCTTTGGGGATTTTCTACATAGATAATCATATCTTCTGGGAAGAAAGACAGTTTTATATTTATATATATAAAAATATATATTTATATTTCCAGTCTGTATACTCTTTATTTCCTTTTCTTATCTTACTGCATTAGCTGAGACTTCCAGTACGATGTTGAAAAAGAGTGGTGAGAAGGGACATTCTTGCCTTGTTTCTGAACTTTGAGGAAATGCACCTACTTTCTCACCAAAAATACGATGTTAGTTGTAGGTTTTTTGTAAATGCTTGCTGTGGACTGATTTGAATTGTGTGCCCCCCAAATTCATAGGTTGAAGCACTACCCCCCCCCATGTGACTGTATTTAGAGATTGGTTATTTAGGAGGTAATTACGGTTAAAAGAGGTCATAATGGTGGGGCTCTGATCTGATAGGATTAGTGTCCTTATAGGAAGAGACACCAGACACTTTGCTCTTTCTCCATATGTACCCACTGAGGAAAGGCCAGGTTAGCACACAGCAAGATGGTGGCCACCTACAAGTCAAGAGAAGAGAGCTCACATAAGAACCAAACCCTGCCGGACCTTGATCTTGGACTTCCAACCTCCAGAACTATGAGAAAATAAATAAATTTCTCTTGTTTAAGCCACCCGGTCTATAATATTTTGTTGTCAGCCTGAGTTGACTATTACGATGCTCTTCATCAAGTTGAGAAAGTTCCCCTCTATTCTTAGTTTGCTGAGAGTTTTTATTATGAATGGGTGTTGGATTTTGTCAAATGCTTTTTCTGCATCTATTAATATGATCATGTGATTTTCTTTTTAAGTCAGTTGATGTGATGCATTACATTAATTGGTTTTCAAATGTTGAACCAGCCAGGCTTGCACAACTGGGATAAATCCTACTTGGTCATGGCGTATAATTCTATTTATACATTGGTGGATTCAATTTGCTAATATTTTGTTGAGGGTTTTTGCATCTATGTTTGTGAGAAATATTGATCTGTAGTTTTCTTGTAATGTTATTATTGATTCAACTTCTTTAATAGATATAGGTCTATTCAAATTGTCTATTTCTTTTTTACTTTTTAAACTTGAGGTATAGTTAATCTCCAATATTAGTTCTAGGTGTACAATATAGTGATTCAAAATTTTTACAGATTATACTCCATTTAAAGTTCTTATAAAATATTGGCTGTATTCCCTGAATTCCCTGTGCTGTACAATATATCCTTGTAACTTATCCTTTTTATAAATAGTAGTTTGTTATCCCCTACCCTTGTCTTGCCCCTCCCCCTTCCTTCTCCCCACTGGTAACCACTAGCTTGTTCTCTATATCTGTGAATCTGTGTTTTGTTATATTCATTTGTTTGTTTTATTTTTTAGATTCCACACATAAATGATATAATACAGTATTTGTTGTTCTGGTCTATTTCTTCTTGTGAGAGTTTTGGCACATTGTGTCTTTCAAGGAATTGGTCCATTTCATCTAGGTTTCATCAAGTTTGTGGACATAGAGTTGTTCATAGTATTTCTTTATTATCCTTTTAATTTCCAAGGGATCAGTAGTGATGGCCCTTCTTTCATTTCTGATGTTTGTGTCCTCTCTCTTGTTATCTTAGCCTGGCTAAAGGCTTGTCAACTTTATGGATCTTTTCAAAGAACAGCTTTTGGTTTCATTGATTTTTCTCTGTTGATTTCCTGTTTTCAATGTCATTTATTTCTGCTCTAACTTTTATTATGTCTTTTCTTCTGCTTGCTTTGAATTTAATTTGCTCTTCTTATTTCTAGTCGCCTAAGGTGGAAACTTAGATTATTGATTTGAAAGTCTTCTTTCCTAATATATGCATTCAATGGTATCATTTTTTTCTAAGCACTTTTTTTTACTGCATTCCACAATTTTGATAAGTTTTATTTTCATTTTCAGTTTGTTAAAATGTTTAAAATTTTCTTTCGAGATTTATTCTTTTTTTATTTTACTGTGTAATTTATTCCATAGTTTTTATTTTTAAATGTTTGTAAATTGTAAAATATTACACGTAGAAGATTTTCCATTTAAAAAATAATGTGGGGCTTCCCTGGTGGCGCAGTGGTTGGGAGTCCGCCTGCCGATGCAGGGGACGCGGGTTCGCGCCCCGGTCCGGGAAGATCCCACGTGCCGCGGAGCGGCTGGGCCCGTGAGCCATGGCCGCTGAGCCTGCGCGTCCGGAGCCTGTGCTCCGCAACGGGAGAGGCCACAACTGTGAGAGGCCCGCGTACCGCGAAAAAAATAAAAATAAAAAAATAATGTGAAACGCCCCTGCGCCTAAAAACCCAGGATGAGAACGTAAACTTGACCCACTGACATTTTCCCTGATTCATATCCCTCTGTCATTAGCCTCCTAACCCAAGAGGTGATGCTGTAGAGATTTCTTCTTTGACTCTTGTGTTATTTGGAAGTATGTTGTTTAATCCCCATGTATTTTGGGGTTTTCCAGCTGTCTCTTCGTTTTTCATTTCCAATTTAATTCCATTGTGATCTGAGAGCATACTTTGTATTATTTCTTTTCTTATAAATTTGTTAAGGGTGTTTTATGGCACAGAATGTGCTTTATCTTAGTGAAAGTTCATGTGAGCTTGAGAAGAATGTGTGTTCTGCTGTTGTTGGATGAAGTCGTCTCTAGATGTTAATTACATCCAGTTGATAGATGGTGCTTTTCAGTTCAATTGTGTCCTTCCCAAATTTCTGCCTGCTGGGTCTGTGCATTTCTGATAGAGGGGTGCTGGAGTTTCCAAGTGTACTAGTGGATTCACCTGCTTTTCCTTACAGGTCTTTCAGTTTTGCCTCATGTAGTTTGTCATTCTGCTGCTGAGGGTATACATGCTAAGAATTGTTATGTCTTAGAGAAATGACCGTCTTATCATGATGTGAAATCCCTCTTTGTCCCTGGTAACCTTCCTTACTCAAGTCTGCTCTGTCTGAGATCAATATGGTATATCTTTCTCCATCCTTTGACTTTTTTTTCATTGTGGTAAAATATACATAACATAAAATTTACCATTTTAACCATTGTTAAAAGTAGAGTTTAGTGCCATCAAATATATTCACAGTGTTGTGTAACCGTCACCACTACCCATTTTCAGAACTTTTTCATCACCCCAAACAATAACTCTGTACCCACTCAGTAATCCCATTGAGTCCCACTTCCTTCAGATCCCACTGTGTCCCCTGGGCTGGTGCCCATCCTCTTGTTCCTGTTGGCTTTGCTGCCTTGAGCCCTCCAGGAAGCTTCTCAAGGATGTCTGTACCCGGTGGAACGGGGACTCAGGGGACCCTGCTATGGCGGGGAGGGGGTGGTGGATCTGGGCGGTACTGAGGGTGACCGTGTGAGGTGTGAGGCCCGAGAGGTTTAAGAGCAACACAGTGTCACTGACAAGCGTCAAGAGTCGGGCTATTCTCATCTGTGTAGGACTCACAGATTTGACGTGACTGTATAAAGTAACAATGATGACGTGAGCGCATGAGAAATGTGAAAGGATTACCCTTTGTGGTCATTTATATCTAAATCTCATTAGGATGTAGGGTGCATTTTGTCATAGGCCTTACGGGGTCAGGACATGGCTCCCCACTCTGCTCACGGAGCGTTCCATCTGCTCTCAGCACTGTCAGAAATGTAAGAAAACGTTGTCTCTGAGTTGATGTTCTCGGCTCTTCCAGATGAAGCCCTGCTCCCCAGGGTGTCTGGGAGGAGGGCAGTGGGGGGACCTTGATGCCCGCGTGAGTGGGGAGGGGGTTTCCGATGGGAGGAGCGGCCGCCATGGCCTGGGTGCCCTGTCCCAAGGGGCAGGCAGGGAGAAGAGGGTGCCACGCTGGGGTTTTCTCCATCTGAGATGCACCCACAGACTCCATGGGCAGTGCTGCTGTTCTTGTGTTTGGGTGGGTGTCTTCAGGTGGCATTTCTGTCCCACCCTGGCCATTTGTTTCTCTGTTGAGGGATGCATTCAGTGTTGAGCCCTTAGACTAGAAGTCCTCCCTGTTCCCCGCTCTTGGCCCAATTGAGACTTCTTTGGGTAAAGATTTCTCTGGACTTGAGGACACGGGGAGGGGGAAGGGTAAGCTGGGACGAAGTGAGAGAGTGTCATGGACATATAGACACTACCAAATGTAAAATAAAATAGCTGGTGGGAAGCAGCCGCATTAGCACAGGGAGATCAGCTGGGTGCTTTGTGACCACCTAGAGGGGTGGGATGGGGAGGGTGGGAGGGAGACGCAAGAGCGAGGAGATATGGGGACGTACGTATACGTATAGCTGATTCGCTTTGTTATAAAGCAGGAACTAACACACCATTGTAAAGCAATTATACTCTCATAAAGCTGTCAAAAAAAATAAAAGTAAAACGATGAAGACAAAAAAAAAAAAGATTTCTCTGGTCAAAGAAGTTAGGGAAAGGCTGTACCTCGTACTCACTGGTTGGAAATTCACAGTACAGATGACCATGTTAAAGGCCCTGGGAAGTCCTACAGTAAAAAAGGAAGGAAAACATTGTAACTTACTGGTTTTTAAACTTTTCTGCCCACGGAACCCCCTTCGTACCTAACATCTGTGAACATCCTGTGGAGCTAATATTTGATGATGGTCATTTGGGAAATGTTTGATTGGTACACACAGTGGCAGACTCCATAAGGCAGAATTGGGGGTCAGCATGTGCTATGGGTTGAACTGTGTCTCCTCAAAATTCAGATGTGGACTCCTAACCCCCATACCTCAGAATGCCACCTCATCTGGAAATAAGGTTGTCGTAGAAGTAATTAGTTAAGCTGAGGTGGAGGGTGGGCCCTCATCCAATAGGACTGTGTCCTTATGAAAAGGGGAAATTTGGGCAGAGACACAGAGGGAGAATGCCATGTGAACATGAAGGCAGAGATGGGGGTGATGCTTCTACAAGCCAAGGAGCCCCAGGGATCACCAGCAAAACCCCAGAAGTTGGAGAGAAGTCTGGGACAGTGTCTCCCTCACAGCCTCAGAAGGAACCGACCCTGCCAGCATGTTGGTCTTGGACTTCTGGCCTCCAGAACTGTGGGACGATCTCTGTTGTTTCAGCTGCGCAGCCCATGTACTGTGTTGTGGTGGCCCCAGTACCCTAGCACAGCATGGATGACTTATGACTTGAATTTCTGGCCCAGGCTCAGAGGTCGGGGCCGGGGAGCTGCCAGGATTCCAAGGAAGGACCTTGGAAAGGCCAGGGTCGGACTTTGGGGAAGTGGCGAGAGGTGGCGTTTTCATCGCTGGTGTGGTTGTAAATCACCCAGCGATTGTGCCTTTGGAAATAAACTCTACAGAAATAACCGAGATGTTTACGGCAGGCATTTACAAGCAGGGAAATTGGAAACACCCCAAATGCCTGCCAGTCAAGGAAGCACTTGGCTACCCATGGAAGGAACGTTCTCTACGGTGAAGATGACAAGTATGCGATCTAGGTCAGAGAGTGGGAATTGCGTGTGAAGTGATGTTAAATATAAGAGGCCAAACACAAAGCAGGAACTCACGCGCTGATAAAAGGCATGCCAGGATGCTGCAGAGACCACAGGGACTAAATGTTGTCCAGTGTCTGTCTCTAGTCTGTCTACTTCAGGCCCTGTTCTGGAACCCAGGATGTTCTGGGTCCTGGGCAGGAGTGGGACACGGTTCCCTGAGCTCTGTGTGCCGTCCTGTTGGTGGATGCTGGGCGGCCTGCGCTCTGGACGTCGCTCTTGTACTGGGACCTCGTGCTCCTGTCCAGCATGGCACGTGCTTGCCCAAATCCCCTCGGAGCCAGCACACTCTCCTCACCGGCTCCAACCCCGAGGCCAGGGAGCCTGGGGAGGGTCCCATACCCTCCTGGTGTCCCCAGACGACGTCCACCAGTGAAGCAGTATGTAGCTGCCAGATCGTGCCGTGGAAGAGTCGTTCACAGGGTGGGGAAGTGGCGAGAGGGAAAAGCGGAATAGAAACAGCAAGAGGCTCCTGAGTGTTGAAGAGGAAAGCCTTCCTGTGGTGTAGACCTCAGTGGAGACGCATCAGAACATCGTGGGGTGCCAGCAGCGGGTTACAGAGATGGAGGCGGCTTCGACTCGCTCACTTGTTTACTCCATTTTCTGCTACGAGCAGGGAATCTGTTTTTAAAATGATTATTATAAGCAGGAAAGCCCCCCCCCCCAACAACAACCTCATGTATAAGTTCCTATTTTCTACCCAATTGCTTAGGTCCAGATTAAAAATGTAAAGGGACCTCCCCCGTCATTTTAATCAAAGGTAGAAAAAAAATTTTTTGCTAACACACAAGTAAGCAGCAGCTTGATGTAGTTTGTAGATCCACAAATCCAAGCAAGCGAAGGGCCTGGTGTGGTGAGTGAGCGTGTCTGCTGGGCTGTCCTCCCCGCTACCGCCCTCCCCTCCCGCGAGCACTGGCCCAGACCCTCCTCAGCCGAGCCCACTTGGGGCGGCCCAGGCTGGGCAGAATGGACGTACACGGCCTCAGGCTGGTTCAGAACATCCGTGTGTTAATTAACGCCGTAAATAAAACTGTGGGACCAGCCAAGTGCTCTGCTGCCTGCTCAGCCTGTTCCAGAAAAATCTTCTTCTGTGGATCTGCCTGGGGAGTAGGGGGCCAGGAGGGCTGTTTACACTGAGCGGGCACCCCTGCGCTCAACCCATGTTGCCTTTACAAAAGGCTCAACCCGGGAGCCTTTACAAAACAGATAAACAAGGCTTTGGCCCTTTTCGTTCTCTCAGGACTCCTGGCTGCTTTGGGCTGTAAATGTTAAGAAGGCTGTGGACGGGTCCGAGCCGTGGGCCCTTGGCTCTGGCTGGCTGGCTGTCAGGAATTCCCGCTCCCGAGCATCTGAGTTAGCAGAGTGTGGACGGGGATCTCCCGGGTTGTTTGGCCACCGGATGTGTCTGCCGCTGGGCTGTGCAAACAGCTCGCAGCCCTGGTGGCAGGCAGGCAGGTGCCTGTGAGGCCGGGACTGGGTGGAGAGAGCCGGAGTCGGGTGCAGAGCTGGAGCCAGGGATGGGGGCAGTGGAGACGGGAGCTGCCACGTCCCTGGAATGTCTACTGGGAGGGATGCAGTGGAAGCACGGAGCGGCCACTGAGAAGCAGCAGTAGGGGCTCTCCGGGTTACACGATTCTGACACCCACTGTGTGCCAGGACCTCTGCACGTGCTGCCTGTGACGATCATGAGGAAGCCCTGCAGCCCCAGGCCCCGGATGCAGGGTCCCGAGAGCATCATCCATGGTCAGCGCTTCCGTGTTCTATTCTGCAGTCCCCACCATGGGGACAGGGCGAGACCGGACCCTCCCGCCCCATCAGCCTCTCCCACCAACACCAGCTCGGCTCAGTGGGCAGCGGGCAGAGGGCAGGCTGGGCAGCTGGGCTCGGCCAACAGAGCAGGGAGGGGACAGGTCCCCAAAGCAGGCATAGTGGGGGCCTCCATGGGGGCTGCAGGTAATCAATGTCAGAGGCAAGTTCCAGCTGGCAGCAGGCGGGCGGGTGGGCGGGCACGGGGGCAGCTCAGAGGCATGGCCGCAGGTTGGACGGGGAGCAGAGAGAGAGTAAAGGGGACGGGGAGCCACTGGCTGGCTCAGTGTGTCTGCCCGGTGTGCAGGGGCCAGTCACCCCCTTCGCTGGCAAGAGACTGACCCTCGAGTGCCACCGTGGGTCCACACGGCCACAGCAGTGCCGGGCACTCACTTGCAGCAGACCAGACCCCAGGTGGCTCTGGAGTTAACCTCCCCCTCTCTCTGGCCGGCCTCTCTGGTGTTGTGGTCCCACAGCAGACAGGAGAGAGCTTTCTGATCCACCAGCCGGCAAGGACTGAAAGAGTGTTTTCTTCCTTTCATTAGCTTTACCTGATTTTTTTTTTTTTTCTGCTGTACGCAGGCCTCTCACTGCTGTGGCCTCTCCCGTTGAGGAGCACAGGCTCTGGATGCGCAGGCCCAGCAGCCATGGCTCACGGGCCCAGCCGCTCCAAGGCATGTGGGATCTCCCCAGACTGGGGCACGAACCCGCGTCCCCTGCATCGGCAGGTGGACTGTCAACCACTGCGCCACCAGGGAAGCCCTTTACCTGATTTTTAAAAGCCCCATGACATGCTTGGTGCCCGGGAGCCTCCTCCTCGGAGCACGTTATTCAGATCACTCTAAACCCGAGCGCAGCAGTACGTGCCACACCGGGCATCGTGTGGCGACCTCGAGGTTCAGGGGGTCCCCCCACCAGGTGCACCCTCTTCCCAGGCACCTTCACCTGCACCCAGACCCCCACCTTCCTGGCTTTTCCCCCACGAGCTGCGCTGGGTGGCCTTGCTTGAGGTGGCCTTCCTGACCCTGCAGCCGGCCACCACCAGCCACGCCGTTTGTGGACGGTCGGAGTGTCGGGCAGCGCAGGCAGGTCCCACCCGGATGCAGTCCACTGTCCACCCTGTCTGTGTGTGCTTCTGCGTCTTCATCCCAGCCTATCTGTGGGTACAGTGGGGAGCCTCCCACTTTGATCAGGGGCTCCATGGCCTCCACTCCATAGGAGACATCCCCCCACCTACAGATGCTCCCACCACCGCAACAGATGCTCCCACTCATCCAGGGAAGCCTCGGGAGGTGACCCTCTCCTGCTGGCCTGCGGTCCAGAGTCTGCCCCATCCCAGGCTCTCCCTGTCCTTCCAGAAGGCTGCCCCTTCTTGTCCCACTGGCCTGACACGTGCTGAGGTCCAGCATCTCCACTCTCCACAGTCGACTTGTGGTGCTTGTAGGTCAGTCCTTATTCTCTTATCACAGTCTGGACACTGCCTGACCCCAGCATCCCGACTGCATGTGGAGAGCCACAGCATAGGGCCAGAAACGGACAGATAAATAATTATAATAAAGCGGGCAAAGTGAGCCGAGACACATGCAGCGTCAGGCGTCCAGAGGATACCAAGCTGACTTCCTGTGGGAGCTGGGGAAGATTTCCGAGAGGAGGTACTGAATTGAGTCTTGAACGATGCAAAGGAGTTTGCCTGGTGGCAGTGGGGATGCACTTCGGATACGGACCCGGGCCCTTTGGCCCTGTTGTTGTCTCAATGACTGTAAGTTTCCCGGGGTGGGGGGCAGATGCTGTGAGCACTGAGGGAGGGTGGTTGCTGGCCTCGCTGTTGTCTGTGATGTTCAAGGTGGCGGGGGCTCCCAGCCCATGGCCCACACGGCACATGCTTTTTGGCACACTGGCACTTCTGGGGGGCTTCCTTGTGATCGACATTGACTAGCGGAGCGGCCAGGAAGGGGGTGGATGCCTGGGGTGGGGGTGGGAGGAGACTGGGGGATGGTGGTGACCGAGAGGCTGGCTTCAAGGATGGAAGAGGGGAGCCGAGGGGCTGCCCGAGGGGCGGTGGTCATCGGGGGCAGAGCCTCTTCCCTGCACTCTCCCTCCAGGTAGAAGTCACGGAGAGCCCTCTAACTCGTGAGCTTCCCCAGGTGCCTGGCCAAGCTTTCCTGGCAACTTCCACGTGTCTTCAGCTGGGAGGCTGAACTCTGAGGGCTCCCGAGGGGCCTGGCACAGCCTCACCCCAGGCCGGCCCAGGTTCCCCCTCATAGCTGACGGGCATTGGAGTGCAGGTGCCCCGTGGCAGACCAGGGTGGGGTGGCCAGGCCCGGGGGTAGGGCAGCTCTTTCTAGAACTTCTCTTCAGGCCGGGCAGGAGGGTCAGGAGAAGCCCTACCCCAGAGGGGCTTCCAGAGGTGCCCTCCCCGCACCCGGCAGGCGGGACTCCAGGAGAGGAAGGCCTGTGTCCAAGAGCAAGCAGGCCCTGTGCCAGCCTGAGTGCTACCTATGAGCACCATTGTTGAGCGTTTGCTGGATGTCGAGGGCTGTGCCTGCCGCCTTCCTGGTTTCCTCCAGGTTCTGGCTCCTGCCCGCTTGGCACTGCCCTCATCACCAACCCAGAGCTTTCTACGGAGGAGAGAGCAGGGTCTGAACTGGAAGATATGGGGCAGTGGGGCAGCCTGTCCAGGATCGTCCATCTGGCTGTCGGCTCTCGTTCACTTTATTTATGCGCATCCTGCCTTGCGCCAGGGAGGATTCCCGGCTCCCTGTCGCTTAGTCCTGCACTTACCCTGGCTGGGCAGCAGCCGGTGGACAGGCTGTGTGGGTCCCTTCCCCCTCCAGGGATGAGCTCACCTTAGGGCCCCTTGGTGCCTTGCCTGGTGCCCACCATGCTGAAAGCAGCCCTCTGGCTGTTTGGAGCTTCCAGCATCATGGGGTCGGATTCTGGCATAGGAAGCTGTATCCCAAGGAGGCTTGTGAGCCAGTGCTTGGTTGTCCATGCCCTTTAGGGGCCAGAGCACAAAGGGTGGCGGCTCAGCCCTGTACATGTGATACCCTCCGTCCTCCTGGGCAGGAAGCGGATTCGAAGACCAGGGGTGGGCTGGGCTGGTGAGGATGAGGCCAGTGCAGCCTCGGGCAGCCAGCCGCGTGGGAGCCTTGCTCAGCCCTCGCGGTGGCTCTGTGAGCCTTAGATGGATGGGGAGACTGAGGCTCAGAGGGTGCAACCCGGTGCAGAGCAGGGCTTGAACCCAGACCTGCTCGAAGCCTGTGGCCTTTCCCCCTTGGCACGCTCTCTTCCAAGCTAGTCTCACCGGTCAAAAAAAAAATTCCTTTCTTTATGTCTTTTTTCTTAAAATAAAATAAAAAAAAAAGTATGTTTTGAGAATGTACCCCATGCACATAGTGAGAAAATCACACAGGACAGAGGATGTAGAGTGAATTGTGTGCCCTCTGCCCAACCCCCGGCTCCCTGTCCCACAGAGGCAGCCGCTGCCCAGTTCCCTGGCTGATTTTGGAAAAGCAAAGATAGAGCTCTGAGCACAGCTAGTGATCATAAAGACCTGGGTCGTTAAGAAAATGTTCAAATAGATTTAGCGTAATATTTATTTATTTTCCAAGGAAGTGAATAGTCTGTCTTAATGAAGTTTTGATCTCAAACAGGATTAGAGCAAAAAAGCGTTCCCTGTTTAAGACGCTGCTTTCTTGTGGCCCAGAGTCCGGGTTCAGGGAGCTGGTGGGCTTCTCAGGGCTCCAGGGTGGGGTTATGAGGGGGGCCGGGGGGAAGCTGTGGTCCGATGGAGGCGGTGCCTGCAGGGCCTCTGGGGAGGGAAGGCAGGGGGGGGCCTGCGGTCAGGGGTGTCCCCACCCCCCCTGGCCCCATGTGCTCAGCCACCTGTGGCCTTTGTGCCCACCTCTCCCTGGCGGCCTCCAGTTGGGACCCTTCCCAAGACATTTCCCGTTCCGGCTGTGTCTCATACGTGCTGGGTCTAATGTTCTTCGAAGATGATCTCAAGTCATATTAAACAGATGGTGGTGACAAGTTGAATACCGCAGAGGACCTTCTGACGGGCCCCAGGCTCCCTCCAGCCTGTGCTCCACGCCTGCCCTTGATCCACACGGGCCTGTTCTTTGGGCTCTGGCTTGCCTTGCCACCTCCTGCAAAACTTCCTCCTCTCAAGGGTCACTGTTGTGGGGCCACACGCAGGACGTCTCGATGGCCTTGGCAGTGGTCACCCACTCTCCTGGGTTCCCTTCTCTTGGCTCTCCAGGCTGGTCCCCTCTCCTCTCAGAAGCGCTAATGCTGTGGGCGTGTAAATGTCTCCTCTGCTGTGGGACTTTGCAGCCTCTGCTGTAACTTGGGGCAGTGTTGATGGAGGATCCGGGGGAGGGGGCCTTGACCTCCAGCTTTGCAGCTTAATTATGCGATGCTTCTCCCTCCTTCCAGAACCTTCACAGAGTCCCCGCAGGCTGCACCAATCTATTCTGCTGTCTGGAGCTGGGCCAGGGTTCATTGCTCTGGGAGCACTCGCTGGGTCTCATAGGCCTGGGCATAGAGCGAGGGAGGCCCTCGGTCCAGCTGGCCCATGAGGATGCCCAGGCAGGGGGTCTCGCAGGAGCTGGGTGTGCCGGTCGGCTGGGCTCCTCTAGCTGCCAGGAAAGGGGCCCCTGCCGGGCTAGCACTGGGCGGGGTGGGCTGGGAGTCGTTTGGGGGAGGGGCGCCCCTTCCTTGCACAGAGGCTGGGCCTCATGACCGGGTGCTGGGTGTTCACTGGGGGATTAATCGGCTCCCTGCCTCTGTTTCCCATTTCTCCCCCAGGGGGGCTTTCTCTGTGGTCCGACGCTGTGTCAAGCTCTGCACCGGCCATGAGTATGCAGCCAAGATCATCAACACCAAGAAGCTATCCGCCAGAGGTAGGGAATGGCTGTGCTGGCTGGCGTGGGCCGGGGGCCAGGGCTGGAGCCCGTCCGTCCTGAGGGATCAGACTCGGCCCGTGGCTCAGCAAGGGGGCACAGATGGAGCGGGATTCGCAGCCGCAGTGGGACCTGAACAGTGCCCGTGGCTGAGTGGGGCCGGGAGGGAGAGGCACCCACACACCCTCACATCTGGAATTGCACTGTCTCTCTGGTTTGGGGGCTCATGGAGCCCCTGCCTCACCTCCCCAGGGCTGGACGGGGGGAGGCGTGCGGCCAGGTGGCTGAAGTGATCAGGTAAGGTCGTCTATCCACGAACTGTGGGCCAGAGGGGGACTCGGTGACCTGAAGACTTTGGGTGACAGGGCAACGCTTGAGGGGTGGCATGAACGGCACATTTCCTAACTCAGGCCCCGCCGGTCTTCTGGACGCAGGGACGCATGTGGGGACTCATCTGCCTATGCTGGGGAGGGCTCGGGGGTCTGCAGGGGTGGGCTTGGTGCTAGACCCAGGCATGTGGTCTCTCCCCATCCAGCACCGTCCAGAGCCCTTGCTGGGGGATGGCCCGTTCTGGGCAGACGGACAGACCCCTGCCCTCGTGGGATCCAGTGGAGTTCCACGTGGTGGGGATGAGGCAGGATGTGGGGGCAGGGGATGACATGGGGCGACAAGGCCAAGGTGGAGGTGCTGCCCTGAGCAGGTGATGTCAGAGCACAGAACCGAGGGGACAGGGGGCCGGGAGCCAGGCAAGGGGTCTGGTGGGGCCTCAAGCGTGGGTGTGGAGGCGTGGGCCATCCCAGTGAGGTAGCAGCCCCACTGCCGCCCCCTGTGCTGTGGGGAGCCCCAGGGTCAGACAGGAGGGGCTGGGTAACCCCCCTTGGCAGAGGGAGCTAAGCCCCTGGCCTGACGGTCTCCCACCTCCAGGCACACCCATGACCCCACTTAACATCCAGACACAAATCTGAGCCAACAGAGAGGCTCCTTCTCTGCAAAGAGGCCCTGACTGTAGGCAGTCCTGCCCCGAATCCCTCCCCGAGGCTGGTGCTGAGAACGCCTCCGTCTGTAGGGTCTGCAGTTTCCAGGCCGGCGGCCTGTGTGGGCAGGCGGCAGAGCCCGCTGTGTGGTTCACTGAGCTGCGTGTAGGTGTTGTGTGGGCGCCTGCTGTGTACCAGGCCTTCAGGGCTGAGTGTTTCCAGGGGCAGGCGCTGCTGTCCCAGCCTAGCCAAGGGGCTGGTTGTGCTCGGGTGATGAGGATGACACAGGGCCCCGCAGAGACAAGAGTCTGCGAGCCAGACAGCCTTGGGGCGTTTGTGTTGGGAAAGCTCAGATCCCGCAGCTAAACTGTGATCATAATAATAATGCACAAGCTAATATTTACCAAGCGTTTGCTGTATGCATGGTGCCACCAGATGCAGGGCAGCTTCCGTGTTCCCTGACACTGAGTGGGTGGCACTGGTGAGCCACCAGTGTCAGATGTTTTCGGGGGGAATGTGTCCGCATATGTGGAGTTTCTAAAGCAGGAGGAACATTCTGCTTCATTCCATAGGCTTGTGCCAGGCCACAGGAGGAGAGAGAGCCCACCTTTAGAGGTCCCGTGGACTAATGAGGGACACCCTCACTCATCCACCAGCTTTACCTATCCTCTCCCAGTCAGTGCCCAGCACTGAGGATGGGGTGATGAGCAAACAGACCCAAACAAGCCACTACAGCCCCATTTGAGGGGTGGGAGCACAGGGGACAGAACAGGGAGGTTGGATGGGTCTTGAAGGATGAATAGGAGTTTGTGAAACTCAGGCAGAAAACCACCTGGGTATGTTTCCATGGAATCATGCAGCTCCTTTCAAGGAACCTCACGCTCCCCTGTTTATACCCTCAAAGTGGTCTATAAATGGGGAGGATCAAAAGCAGTGGAAGTCTGAAATTCCCTGCATGCTCCACAGTTACAGCCTGCTCTTTCTTTCACCCCTGCAGTAGCAGGCCTGCTGCCCACTTCCTGAGAGCCAACCTGCTTTCTGCCATTGAGTCCCGGAGGCTGGGCCCCCGGAGACCCCTGCTAAGGGCGCTGCTGCGGAGCTGTGCAGACCTGGGGCTCCGTCAGCCCTGTGCCTGGCCTCAGTGTCCTTCCTGGCTGGGCGCAGCCTGGGTTGGGTGGTGGCAGGCAGCGCCGCCAGCCAGCCCTTGTCTGTTGTCACCTTCCCTCGGAACCACTTTCCGGGCCAGGGAAGCCAGGACACCCCCTGCTTTGCCTCTACTCTTGGGCCCCTGCGTTGCCCAGGTCTGTGGAGGTCTTGGGCATTTTTTCCCCCTGTTTACCCCGTTTATTATGGAAAATTTCAAGCATCCCCAAATATAGAAAAAATGGTAGAAGGAGCCCCAGCTTCGACACAACAGTTTCCAGCTCCCAGGCAATTTTGTTTTCATCTGTAACCCTCCCCATCTCCCACCCCTGCCCATATATCTTGTAGCAGATCCCAGACAGACCACCATTTCACCCATAGTGTTCAGCATGTTTCTGTAACGGAAAAGGATTCGAAAAACAACTGGCCACCTCCCTGTGCAGGGACCCAGGGATCTTCTGACCCTCTCCAGCCCCTTTCGGGGCTTTCCGAGCTGAGGGGACAGTGGAAGGGGTGAGGGGAGACGGTCTTGGGCCCCCCGACCCTCATCTTTACGCTGAGTGTGGGCCAGCAATGGGGCAGCCAGGCTGCTGGATTTGGTCTTGTCGCCGCACGGCCCTGACCACCTCGCTGTATGACCCTGGCCATGTTACTTAGCCACCCTGTACTTTAATTTCCTCAGCCGTAAAATTGGGATAAATCTGATATCTACCTCAGAGGGGCATTGTGAGGGTGAGAGAAGGACTAAGGTGTTTGGAAGGAGCTTGCTGAGTGTGGTGCTGCCAGGGCACCTGCTGCCTTCTTCCCCCTTTCTTGCCAGACTATCCTGCCCAGCCTGCAGGCTCCAGGACTCCTCCTCCAGGAAGCCTCCCTGGGCCCGCCCATCCAGCTTGGAACCCCCCAGGTCCCAAAGCAGTCACCTTAGACATTTCTTCATGGATCACTTGCTCCTTGAGGGCAAATGCAGTGGGTTCATCTCTGGGCCTTCCCAGCTCCCGGCCCAGAGCCTGGGAAAACACACATAGGAACAGCCCACCCTCTCCTTACCACCCTTTGGGGGCTGGCTCCATAAAACCCAAAGTTCTCACCTGTCCTGACACTCAGCCTTTGGCCCTACCTTCTCCTTCCCTCCCAGCAGCTCTGCTCAGGCACTTGGTCTTTGCTGGTTCTGTACACCCCAGGGCCTTTGCACCTGCTTTCTCTCTGGAAATGCTTTTCCTAAATTTGTATCTGCTTAACTCCTGTTGATGACAACTTCCTCAGAGGGGTTTCCCCTGAGCCTCCAGTGGGAATCTGGGACCTAAGCACCCTGTTTTTATTTTATGGCTGTCTCTCCCACGAGACTGTCAGGACTTCATCTGTTTCATTCACCACTGTCTTCCACACCCTGCTCAGGCCCTGACAGGTGGTGAGCTCTCCATGTTTTTGAATGAATGAATGAATGTTTTGAGTAAATGGATTTTGAATGAGCAGATGTGCAGTCTGTGCTGGAGTGAGGTTAGTCTCCCAGGTGTGAAGTTGGGATAGGGACTGGGTGGAGTGAGGTCTAGAAGAGGGTTTGCTGCAGGGTCGGGTTTGCAGGGGAGGCCCTTGGTCACTGAGCACCTGAGCATTTGGGAGGTCCAAGTTCAGGAGAAGTTCCATGGTGAAGCCTGAGGGTGGTGGGGAAGCAGGGAGGGGAGGCCTGGAGCCCACTGCTCCTCCCTGAATCCTGGTGATCACCGTGCAGCCTGCACCTGTGTTCTGCAGGTTCAGACATACTCCCAGCAGAGAGTCCTGACGCCAGACCGGTCCCCTTCCCAGAAAGGCCATTTCAGAGATGCTTGCCCCACCTGTTGTCCTGGAAGGTGCGGGTGGAGGGGAGCGGCCCATGGGTGGGGAGGAGGATGCCAGGCAAGTGCCCTAGAAAGAGGGAGAGTGAGGAAGTGGAGACTGGACCCAGAGGCTGGAGGGGAGGCCCCACTTGTGCCGGCTTCATATTCAGTGCAGCGTGGAGCGGGCTCGCTCAGCGCTGCAGGGAGGGTGTCCACTCCTGGGCTGAGGAGACAGGCTTAGTCCTTCAAGGCCTCCAGGGATAAAGAGAGCAGCAGAAGGAGGACGCTGGTACTGGACACAGAAACACTGTCCCTCCCGGTGGCTGGCAGTTCTTGGGGGCCACGAGGACACTGCAGATTACACCCAGCTTGTGCCAACGGCAGGAAGAGTTAGATTTTTTAAATTTAATACTTAAATAGAGGACTGTGAGACATTCAGAGGCTGTGAATGTACTGAATAATGACAGATTATTAAACTACTGTTAACAAAAGCAGTTAGAGGAAAATTAATTGACGGGGTGGGGGGATAAGGAGATCCTCAGGCACATGAGTCTTAAAAAGATTTCCTGTTGTTCCTGCGTCCCCTTCCCCCTCCCCTCGCTCACTGTCAGCACTAAGTGGCTGTGCTTTGGGGCTGGTTTGTTGGCCTTTGGAGGGAGCCCCAGGGACTGAGCTCCATTAGTACTTACTGGCCCCCAGTGTCCAGGGAGCAGGTGTCCCAGAAATGACCCCGGTCTGTGGCTGAACTTGGGGGAAGGACCCTGCACAGGAACGAGGGCTTAGGCATTTATTGTGTCCTGACCCTCAGCAGCAGTTTTCACGAGGTTGGTGGTGGGTGTCCCATTCCACAGACGAGGAAACCGAATCCCACAGAAGCAGAGACGTGCTCAGGATCCCACAGCCGTAATGAGCAGAGCCTGGGACACGGGCGGCTCTAGATTTCACCCAGCTGCGGAGGGCCCAGGGTGGATCAGGTGTGGGGCTGACCTCACAGGTAGGGGCCTGATCTCACAGGTTGGGGGTCTGATTTCAAA
>RJWK010042902.1:0-18980 GCA_004363435.1 Platanista minor
GCACACTTATGTTCATAGCAGCACTGTTCACAATAGCCAAAACATGGAAACAACCTAAATGTCCACCAACAGATGAATGGATAAAGCAGATGTGGTATATATATATATATATATATATATATATATATATATATATATACACACACACACACACACACATACAGTGGAATACTACTCAGCCATAAAGAAGAACTAAATAACACCATTTGCAGCAACATGGATGCCACTAGAGATTATCATACTAAGTGAAGTAAGTCAGAAAGACAAATACCATATGATATCATTTATATGTGGAATCTAAAATATGGCACAGCTGAACCTATCTATAAAGCATAAACTGACTCATAGACATAGAGAACAGACTTGTGGTTGCCAAGGGGGAGGGGGAAAGGGAGAGGGATGGACTGGGAGTTTGGAGTTGGTAGATGTAAACTGTTACATTTAGAAAGGATAAACAACAAGGTCCTAATGTAGAGCATAGGGAACTATATATTCAATATCCTGTGATAAACCATAATGGAAAAAAATATTAAAAAAGAATGTCTCTATGTGTATAACTGAGTCATTTTGCTGCACAGCAGAGACGGGCACAGCATTGTAAATCAACTATACTTCAATTTAAGAAAAAGAAAAAAAAGATATTTGTCAAAAACACACATAAATACACACACACACACACACACGCACACACACACACACACACACACACACACACAAATTCCTGGTATCTTCCCCAAACCTAATGAGTAAGTATCTCTTAATTTAAGATTCAGAATTATACATTTTCAAATTTAGATAATTCTTTTGTGTACTCAAGTGCCAATATCAGGGGTCTAGACTATGACTACCATGAAGCCTGCTGCTAAAAAAAAGCCCATGACTATTAAGAGCTAGTGACTATTCGAGTAACACTGACCTACTCTGCCTAGTAAAAGAAGTTCTTTTTCTCAGTAATTAGAAAAAAGCAATTAAGGTCCATAAGCCCTGGTCCCTGCCTTCACTATAGCCTTCCCAAAGCCCAAAGTCTAATACTGTAGTTCATCAACTGCATGAAATATTTTGGATCAGTAATCTTTTACAAATGAATTCAATTATAAGCTACCAAAAGCTGAATGGAATAAGACCTAGCTTCATTTAAAATATCATTTTTCCGGGCTTCCCTGGTGGTGCAGTGGTTGAGAGTCTGCCTGACGATATAGGGGACGCGGGTTCATGCCCCGGTCTGGGAGGATCCCACATGCCGCGGAGCGGCTGGGCCCGTGAGCCATGGCCACTGAGCCTGCGCGTCCGGAGCCTGTGCTCCGCGACGGGAGAGGCCGCAACAGTGAGAGGCCCACGTACCGCAAAAAAAAAAAAAAAAAAAAAAAAAAAAAAATCATTTTTCCTTATTACATTATAATATTCCCTAAACCAACATAAAACCAAAAGAAGACTCACTTTACTTTCTTTTCTTAAATTTTCACCAAAGTATTAGGAGGTAGATCAAAACTTTCTATATCAGTGTTTTATAGCTTCTCAGGCTTATAAAGTGCTTAGCTAATATTGGAAGAGCAGAAACTACCAAGTGTCACTTTTTGTTGTGGATTAACACATAGAGAAGGACAGACTCTGTGTGTGAATAATAGAACAAGACCAAGAAATCACAGAAGATAAAAAGCTGAATAAGATTTTATTGAATAATAATAAAAGCTGAATCAACAAAATATCAGTTGTTTCTTAAAGCAAGCACAACTGATATTCATAAGTATAGGATTTAAGAATTATAAAATAATCTTCCCATGATATTCAGGATCAGTCAGATTCTCAAACACTGGATCTAATTCTGAAGTCTCAAAATCCAAGAAATATGTGACATATTTATAAAGCATTCAGAACTAAAGCCTGAATATAGGCTTGAAAATATTTACTTTAAATCACCTTAGCTGGTGAAAAATAAATAAGTGAACCTATTTCATGTCAGGTAGAAATGTTTTTTTAAAGCAAAAATCTGTAAAGGGTGATGTTTATTTGGTTTGTCCTCTCTAAACATTAGAAACAACAAACATAATAAGTAACTAAACACAATAATCTTCAAGATAGCAATAAGTCTTTGGACAAGAATAAAACTGGAGAGGAATGGAGAAATGTCTACAGGGGGCTAAAGGAAAAGGTAAAATTCTTTGCCCAGATTAACTATCATCCAAGTATGAGGACAAAATAAAGACGTTTTTCAACATGCAAGAACTCAGAAAGTTTTCTACCTGCATTGGTTAGGATTATTTCAGGTGCAAATGAAATAAATCTAATTCAAATAATTTTAAACAGAAGAGGGACTCTATTTGCAACTAAGACCCAGTGCAGCCTAAATAAATAAATATTTTTTTAAAAAAGGGACTTCCCTGGTAGTCCAGTGGCAAAGAATCCGCCTTACAATGCAGGGGACGCGGGTTCCATCCCTGGTCAGGGAACTAAGATCCCACATGCCGGGGGTCAACTAAGCCTGCGCACCACAACTACTGAGCTCAGGCACCTCAGCTAGAGAGCCTGCGCACCACAACTGAAGAGACAACCCATGCACCACAACGAATGATCCCGCATGCCACATCTAAGACCCAATGCAGCCAAAAATAAATAATAAATAAGTCTTAAAAAAAGAAGAGGGACTCTATTGGCTCAAACAACTGGGAAGAAAGGGGGTCATGCAGGTCTGACTGTGCCCAGAGTCTCAACTATTATCATCAACTCTTCCTCTCTCTCTCTTTTTCTCCTCGATCTGTTTGTTTGTTTTTCAGTCTGTGGCATCATTCTCTGTCCTACTGAATATATCCCTCCTCCAAATTGTGGGAAAAGAAGAAAACATGGTTGGAACTAGTCTGATTTTATATCATCCACTAGTAAAAACAAATCAAAACTGCATCAGTATATATAAATCCCCTGGAAAGACTGATCAGACTTGAGCCACCTCTTTTACAAAAATCCCTGTGCTCCAGGTGGTCTTGTACTATGATGGGCTACACATCGATCAGATACCCATGTCTGTGGTCAAAGACATAGAGTATAGTGACTTACAGCACCACAAGGGTCACATCAAATGGCTAGTGCTAGAGGAGCAAATTTCTAAAGAAAAGCATGTTATTGCCATAAGAAGGTAAGAGACATAGTAGGCAGCTAAAACAGCAGCAATGCACTATGCCACCTATTTATCCTTTCTGAAAAAGAATTCTGGAAATCATAATTCTGCAAAACAAACAAACAAAAAGAAAAGAAGAATAAAAATTCACAGAAAGAAAAATGCACGAGCAAGCAGAGAAACAAGCAAAATGTATATTTCTATCCAAATAATTGTTGATAATATGCTTATGAAGTAAAATACAGTTAAGATATACATGTATATTACTATGTAATTATGTATTTTATATACATTACATATATAATTGTTAAGAAAGGAGTTATAAAAACATAATAGGCATTTAAAAAACTGAAAAATTGCAGATGATTCAAGATCATTGTGTAGGGGAAGGAAATGCTCAAGAGCAAAGAAAAGGTATCCTAAAAATCTCATCTTGGGGCTTCCCTGGTGGCGCAGTGGTTGAGAGTCCGCCTGCCGATTCAGGGGACACGGGTTCGTGCCCCGGTCCGGGAAGATCCCACATGCCGCGGAGCAGCTGGGCCCGTGAGCCATGGCAGCTGGGCCTGCGCGTCCAGAGCCTGTGCTTCGCAATGGGAGAGGCCACAACAGTGAGAGGCCCGCATAACGCAAAAAAAAAAAAAAACTCATCTTATTTAAATGGATAAGAGGGAGAAAGTTTTATATGTATTGTTCAGTTATCTATGTTAATAGGAAAACGTATGTTTAAATACATATATGTTGAAATTTTAAATGTAGCATGAAAATAGTGGCTCTCAAATTTTTAAAGCACTAGAAGGGGAAAAACATGGGAAAAATTATCAAACCAGGAAAAGTCACAAAGTGAGTTAAATATGGGCAAATAAGAAAGCGTAATAAAAGGAAGAGACAAAAGAAGATGGCAGAAAAGAGAAAACATATAAGTAATTACAGTAAGTAGAAATGCATCACATTCCCATATTCTAAGAAGACTGTCACATGAGGTTTTAAAAAAAAGCAAAACGCAAAATTCAGTTTTATTTTATTTTTAATCAAAAAATATATTATTTTTAAAATTTAAAATATTTTTAAAATATTTTAAAGGAATGACACAAAGAGATTGAAAAGAATGGAAATATCAAGATATTCCTGTCAAATGATACCAAATTTAAATCAAGAATGGCATTGTTAATATCTAAGCAGAGGTAGGGCACAAATCAATGTGACAAAAAGGGAAATTTTATATTGAGAAAATATAAAATACCTCAAAAGAATTTAAAGTTTTATTCACCAAACAACACAATAACAAATTATATAATGGAAAAAAGTTAGATCCAAGGAGATTCAACAAAAATTAAATCATGAAAACTTTTAACATACACCTCTCAGAAGCTGAAAGAAGTACACACACAAAAAAGGTATTGTAATTCTATAATGACAATGCTAGACTTCTTTGATATTGAACTTTGTACCTAACATCTAAAATTTATACATTATTTTTAAATGTCTATGGCATATTTTTAAAAATTAATCATGTACTAGGCCACGAAGAAAATCTCAATACACTACAAAATGTAGAAATAGTATAGGCCACATGGTATAGAAAGTAACAAAACAGGAATGTCATTAACCTCTTGCCAAGCTTGGAGACTCAGTAACAACCTGTAACACTGCTGTGGGGTTTCTCCCTTCTAGCCTTTCATAAGGAGTCCAGGGCCCTGACCCCTTATTCTTGATCATAATGGGGTGATCTGAAAGAAGGGGATGTGAATATGGGATAAATATGAGACAGAACAAGAAACTCTTGAGCGTGGAGTGTCTCTCTTCTGCTGGGGAAGGGGAAGGTATGGATGCTCTTCACCTAAAGCTAATGGAAAGAATAGGTAGGGTATTCTGACATAAATTTCACTCAAGGAAAACTGGGAAGGATTGCAGGTCTTTCTGAGAATGTCCATTATTCTAAGTGTGTCATTTTTAGTGAGAAAATGATAGTTAATTTATTTATAAATTCACTTGGGTGGCTTAAAGTACAAGACAGAATAGGAGCAGACATGAGGTGGAAGGCACAGTCTGGGACACATTCCATGAAGCTGTTGAGAGTGCTAAGCACAGGTAAACTGGCCTCAGTTTCTCCCCTGTCTACTCTTCCTCCTCTGCATGCTCAATTATCTCACAGTCTCCAATAACTCCAATCAATTTCCAGCCAGCATCAGTCTTTTTATTTCTGCTCCATGAATCTCTTCTCAAACGTGTCAGCCTCTTGCTGAACCTTCTCTACCTTACTGGACTGAGGGAAACTTGGCTCTCCCCTAAAAACATTGCTTCCCCTGCAGCCTTCTCAAAAGGAGGCTGGTGTTTCTCCCATGGCACTTCTACCACTGATTCTGAAGCAGGGTAAATGTCCTTCATGTTTTCATTGCAGCTTTCAAGAATTTGCCCTACCTCCTTCCTAAAAATCCATAACTTCGAAACCAGGTTATGAAATTCACCCTCTAAACCATCATTATTGCTGTCATCTGAAGGCCCTAGGTCATACCCCTCACTTCTGAACAATTTTAGCCTGGCTCACCGTCACTCTCTAATACTACTCCTTTCACATTTGTGGTAACTTCAGTGTACATTTAAATAAATTCTCCTGGCACTCCAACCTGTTAGTTACTTGAATTTTTTCCTATAATAATATCTTCTCGTACTACCTCAGTCACTCTTTCCCATTGCCAGATCCTAGACACAGCAATCTCTCCATAATCTCAATTTCATACATCTTATTCTCTGCCACTATCTCCTATCTTGCAAGCTCATTTCCTATAGTCTTCCAAACCCAATAATCCTTTGATTCCACTGGGACTTCCAAGCCATTAATCCTACCACTCTTTCATGGTCCCTCATTCCTTTCGATGTCCTTACTCTTTTCCTCACCCGGTTTAGATCACATAGTTAATCCTGATAATTAATCCTTGTTATATTCCTTGCCTTTCTCTCACTGATTTGAATTTGCTTGGTGAAATTTATGCCACTGGTTATATCCAATCCTCTACCAACTCTAAGTCTGAACACATGAAGCTGAGCATGACTGGAGAAAAATGCAATTCCACCCATGACTGCTCTCACTTCAAAATTCAACCATGAACCTCAAAAGTGACCCTAATATTGCCAGACAAAAAAACCATAGATCTTGGTCTACTGATTCTCCTACTCTCCTAGACAACTATTTCAGATGTTCTTCTCTCTTTGGAAATCCTACGAACACCTCCTTTATAAACATCAATCTCAGCATATAATCAGTTTCCTATATTATGAAGGATTTGAAATAATCAAAAGAGAACATCCAGAGACTTTCACCATCACATCTACACACACCTGCCTTCTCACCTGTTAGCAGAAGTAATAAACTTTCAAGCTCCTATCTAAAGCCAATCTTCCACAAGTTCACTGGATAACCATCTCTTTTTGCCTACTCGTAGACAAGTTTCTAGCAATTCTTCCCTTTCGCTCCTACATCAGTTTTATGCTCTTTATTCTCCATCAGCATACAAAGAAACTATCATTTCTCCCATGTTTAAAAAAATCCTCTTTTCACTCTTCCCCTATAACTACTACCCCCAGTTCTCTGCTCCCCTTTCCAGCAAAACTCCTTTAAAAGCCGTTGGTATTCACTGTGGCCTATATCTCTTCCACTCTTTCTTAAACTCATGCCAATCAAGCTTTGCCCCATTGCTGCACTGAAACCATTCCACTCAACATCATCAGTGATCTCCACATTGCTAAGCTCAATTGTCAATCTTTTTTTTTTTTTTGCAGTACATTTTTTTATTGGACTGTAGTTGCCTTACAATGGTGTGTTAGTTTCTGCTGTGCAACAAAGTGAATCAGCTATATGTATACATATATCCCCTCCCTCTTGGACCTCCCTCCCACCCATCTAGGTTATCACAGAGCACTGAGCTGAGCTCCCTGTGCTATACAGCAGGCTCCCACTAGCTATCAACTTTACACATGGTAGTGTATATATGTCAATCCTAATCTCCCAATTCGTCCCACCCCCCCTTCCCCCACTGTGTCCACATGTCCGTTTTCTTCATTAAGAAAGAACTGATACACTTTCTTCACTTGGCTTTCCATATATCATACTCCCTTGTTTTTTCTATTAGCTCACTCATTTCTCTTCTCTGCTTTGATATTTTCTCTTATTTTTATTGATCTTTTAATATTGGAGTGTCCCAATGTTAAATCTTTAGTCCTCTCCTCTATCTACACTCATTCTCTTGGTTATCACATCCATTTCCACAGTTTTAAATACCTTCAATAAACAGCTGACTACCAGATTTAAATTTCTAAAACAGGTGTTGCTTCAAATCTCCAGACTAGCCTATCCTACCCTTAACATTTCCACTTAGATATCTAATAAACATGCCAGATTCAGTACGTCTAAAACCAACTCCTGATACCAACTACGTTAGTGAGCTCAGGCTGCCATAATTAAAAAAACACAGACTGGGCTTAAACAACAGGAATTTATTTCTCACAGTTCTGGAGAATGGAAGTCCAAGATAAGGGTGTCAGCAGGGTCAGTGTATGGTGAGAGGTCTCTCCGTGGGTTGCAGATGGCCACCTTTTCTGCATGTCCTCACATGGCCTTTCCTCAGGGTGTGCAGATCTTTATCTTGTTCTTTCCTCTCCACCATCTAGTTCCCAAAAATCAGAGTGATCCTTTTAATCACAAGTCAGATCTAACTCTCTCATTTCCTTCAAGTCTTTGTTTCAGTCTTAATTTTTCAATGACCCCTACCCAGACCACCCTATTTAATATTAAAACCTCCTCCTCCACATACATTGTCCCTCTCCCTCACCCCATTCTGCTTTTATTTAACATCTCCTAACATATTATATAATTTACTTAATTGTAATGTCTATTGTTTATGTCTGCCTTGATTAGCATTTAGGATCTATAAGAGCAGTAAATTCTGTCTATTTCATTCACTGACATATTTTGAGTGCCTAGAACAGTGTCTTATACATAGCAAGTACCCAATAAATATTTTGGATGAATTAGTAAGTTAATTCTATTCTTATATTAATGAATAATAATAAGTATTTGAGCAACTGTTCATGACAGTGCTCAGTTAAATATTAATTGTCATCATTTATTAAATGCCTACCGTGTACCAGGCACTCTGTTGGACAGCTTACAAACTTTATAATTCTGATAAAAACCTTGAAAGTTAGGCCTTACTATCAACAATTTGGAGATGAAGAAACAGAGAATCTAAGAAATTATAATGGGTTGGAGTCAGATCTATCTGTCTTCAAAACCCCATGCTTCTTTCTGCTACAATATGCTGCTTCTGCTTTCAGTTTATTTGTTTCACACCCTTTTGGGAAATGCAGGGTATGATGTAACCAAAAGTCATAACGTTGCATTTATTTTCATCTCTTGCCCGACTCCTTTTCTACCGAAAAACCAAAACCCAATCTGCTGATTGTGTCTCCATATGTCAGAGAAAGAGGTCCATGTTTCCCATAGTACTCAAGTCAGAGGGAAATATTTAAAGAACTAAGTATTAGATCAGAAAGAAGAACTTTCAACATAGACTCTTAAACATCAGTGAAACTGAAAATTAGCACATAGTTATCAGGAGAAATATTTTTATTTCTCCATTTTGCTTCAGAATAGAAAGTTAAGGCAGGCATATTTTGTCAGAATTTCCAAAACTGAAAAGACTTTCATGGCTGAAGGTTGAGGAATGTTAAACATTTAAAAACTTAAAGAATATTGAATCTGGGGCTTCCCTGGTGGCGCAGTGGTTGAGAGTCCGTCTGCCGATGCAGGGGACACGGGTTCGTGCCCCGGTCCGGGAGGATCCCACATGCCGCGGAGCGGCTGGGCCCGTGAGCCATGGCCGCTGAGTCTGTGCGTCCGGAGCCTGTGCTCCACAGCGTGAGAGGCCACAGCAATGAGAGGCCCGAGTACCACACACACACAAAAAAATTGTTTTCAAGTCGTCTTTGGACAAAATAGAAGTAATGTCATATTTGACAATGTTCTTATATGTGAGAAAGGATTTTATTTAACATTAGTCCTAAAAATGAGTTTACGATGAATTGATTATTACCTCATCCCATTCCTAATTGCAGATTTATAAGAGGTAAAATTTATTTAGTGATAGGAGTTAAAAAAAAATTTAAAGGATGGTTGAGTAGATAGATTCAATATTCTTTTTTCTTTCTTTCTTTCTTTTTTTTTTTTTTTTTGCGGTACGCAGCCCTCTCACTGCTGTGGCCTCTCCCGTTGCGGAGCACAGGCTCCGGACGCGCAGGCTCAGAGGCCATGGCTCACGGGCCCAGCCGCTCCGCGGCATGTGGGATCTTCCGGGATCGGGGCACGAACCCGCGTTCCCTACATCGGCAGGCGGACTCTCAACCACTGCGCCACCAGGGAAGCCCTGAAAATAATTTTAATAAGGTCATGTTTTAATTTTTTAAATTATATGTTCAATGTAATAAGCTAGGCTTCAGCATAAATAAAACTATGGTTAAAATATGTACATATATGTTTAAAGTGATAAGAAATGTGGACATGAACATAAATGGATTATTTTGTGCAACATTTAAACTATTACATAAGCTTATATGTCTGAGTTAAATATTCATGTATTGATAGATTTATTAACGTCTCATTTACTTGCAATCTTCTTTTTCAAACCCAGCACTGGCAAGGTGCTAACATTTAACTAATGAGTAATGGAGACAAGATATTCAGAGTTCATCAAGAGCCCATAAACCTTACCATCACTTAATGTCATGCCATGCCTTTAATGCTTAATATAAAAATACTTTTTAATTGAGGAAATTAAATTGAACATTTTCATTAAATTTTAGCCAATGCCCTAAATCATGAATACTCAAAATATAGATTCATAAATAGAATTATAAACATGTAGAAATGTTTTAACATTTAAAGATTAAGATACTATACACTATGATTAGATACATAACTCTACTTTTTTGGATTTCTTCCTTTCTACTTAGTCTGTGAGATTTAAGAAAAAAAAGAGAATTGACTTTATTTTTATTTAACTTTTAAATGTATGACTCCTGTATCTTCCCAACCAGGTTGTCAGCCTCATGAGAGCAACCAAGTTTGTATATCCAGGAGTTATCCTGGTGTCTTGCATACTGTAGCACTCAAAAGAAAGGAGAACAAAAGGAAGAAAAGAAGAAAAGCAACATTAAGGCAGATAGCAGTTATAAAGTTAATGGAAAGAGCATTAGCCTCCATTTCAGTTCAACAGCATTCACTATGTGACAGGTACTGTGTTAGGATCTAAAGTCTTATAATCTGCTTACTTGAAAAAGTCTCTTAAACTAAACATTAGTTTCATTATCTGGAATGGGGATGAAAATGCATTGGTAAGAAGATTTAATGATGCAAAATATAGAATGCACTATAAACTTTTCAAAAACTATACAAATACACATAAGGATGATAATGATACACTAGCTACAATTCTTCACTTCTGGTTTAGAGAAAGAATTTTCCAAAGGCATAGGAATCACTAGAAAATGAGAGCATTCATTATTCTTTACTGGAGCTATAATGTGTGAAATATTAAAAATTAATTTGTTCTAAATCCTGGAATTTCAGTACATGCTTCCTATCCCAGAAAACCTCTTTTAATCTTCTGATTTACTGAACACAAATCAATTTCTCAAATTAAAAGGAATTTCAAAAAATAAAATAAGGAACAATTTTTCGCTATAAGAAGAGGATTAAGTCCTTCATTATTTTCTTTTTAATCTATAATACCCATGATTTTATATAAAAATCATAAAATGAAAAATATATCATTAACAAATGTATAAATCTCCAGTTAAACTAAATTGCTCATCTTCAGGCTATTCTGAATAGAATATTCTCTGTCTTACCCCTAATGTATAATTATGAAAAATCTTAAGATTTAGTTTAAATTCTACATGTTTCATATAAATTCTCACTCCCCAGCCAGGTTCAATCTTTCAGATTGCTACACCTCTACAGCACAAAGATTGTTCACTCTGTTCTGTATTATCTGTCAATATGTTTTTCCCTTCAGTTAGATTAAAACTCCATACCTTGTCTATCTCTATAAATACCGCAGTACTTGCCAAGTGTTTTGTATATATCAAATACTCAAGGAATGTTTATTCAACTAAATAGTGTGTTTTATCTATTTTAATCTAATAATGTTTCATACTTTCTCTCAAAGTTACCAATATGCACTATTTTTATGCCTAAAGATTACTAAGTATTTTTCAAATTTAATTTCAAGTATAATCTCAATTACTTTCATAATTCTATCTCAGTTTAAAACTTATCACCTTGATGTACTGTCTTTGTAAGAAAAAGCTGTTAAGCAAAGGAACTTTACATCCAAGTTCTAACAAATTCCCAAGCAGTTTTCAAAGACACATAGGAATGTGTTAGCCATAGCTAAGAATTCTATCATAAAATCAGTTTGAATCAAAAACTGGAAAGAGTTGCAAAAATGAGAGTTTTTTTCCTTCTGTTGCTATGAAATTATGATGTCACTCATGTGATAGGAAAGGAAAACTAAGCAAAATATTTTTAAATAAAGAAAAGTTCAAAAGTGCTATATATAACACCATGAATGTACTTAATGTCACTGAAATGTATACCTAAAAATGATTAAAATGGTAAATTTGTATTATGCACATTTTACTGCAATAAAAAAACTGCTATATCCTTTTTAAATTTGTTTTATAGTAAAAGGACTTCCATGGGACCTGGCACAGAACATTACACATGTTAAAGTAAATTGGCCAAACGTGTATAATGGTTGAATTGTGCCTTAATAAAGAAAGTGTCCTGGAAAGTAAACATTCAAAACAAATAGCAGACTTCAAAGCATAAGGGTAAATATTCCTCAGCCTATGCTTCATATGTGGGATCCTTTAAGGCAGGATACCCTATTAGTAACTTTTTTATTTATAGTCTATAAGTGATGATAAAACTCCTTTCTAAAATATTAATAATAATAACTATTAGTAATTAAATGCTTGCTATGTACCAGGAGCTGTGCTAGACATTTCCTGTCTATTACCTCTAATGTTAATCCCATGAAAATCGATCACATAACCCTTACTTCACTCCACTAGTCCCCATAATCACAAACTTTAGAGCTACTGAAACTTCTTTTTTCAGGGTTGGAAAACAGATCACTTCCATAGTATTGTCTTTATAAAAGACCTCAGAAAATCCAAGCAATCATTCTTATGATATAGAATAGGAATTAATTTAAGAGGGAGTTCCTTACAAGTCAGACAGGCCCAAACCATTCCATGGGTAGGTTCCCTTAAAAGGATGGCTCCTGTATAGAAAGAATGATGAGTAATACGATCTGAGTTTTACAAATGAGAGGATTTATAGAAATGAGGTCATTTATTCAGTTCCAAACTCATCATATGCCCTCAGTAAATGTTTGTTGAGAGTATGAATAAATGAATGAGTTAGGAAACAGATCATATACTTCCTACTTGAGATACATGAGAGATAATGATGATCACTACCCTAAATCTTTATTCTTTTTCTTTTCCATCGTCCTTTAATAGCAATTAAAAGTTGCTAAAGTACCTAAAAATATTACACATTCTTTGTTATCTACATTCAATATCTTTCCCTCTTGGTATTTCTCCTTTTATTTCCAATTAGTAACCCACAGGGTGTTTCATTTGCAGAACAGAATATCAGAAGTTATTTTAGTGATTACAATATACCAAATGAAGAAATATTTGAAAGCCAAATGAGGCTACATGACATATTCAAGGTCATGCAGAGAAAGTCAGAATGAAATCTCAAATCTCCTATTATATTAGTTGTTTAATGGATTTTGCCTCTTAGATTTTTTTGGGGGGGTGGTGGGTGTATTTTTTTTATTGAAGTATAATTGATTTACAATATTATATTAGTTTTAGGTGTAAAACATAGGGATTCAATATTTTTATAGGTTATACTCCATTTAAAGTTATTACAAAATAATGGCTATACCTGCCTCTTAGATTTTATTAGCTAAATTTGTATACTCTCTTAATCTGGAGCCATGAAATATACATGAATATTCCACACAGTAGTTGGCAAACTGCTGGACATTTATTGGGTCTAAATACATACTTGATGGTTATTAACATTCATATAGTCACAGAATTGGAATTACTAATAGTATTTGGTTGTCCATGCAGCACATCATAGGGCATTCATTATACATCACAAAAGTAACACATTAAAACATTCCCTTGGGGCTTCCCTGGTGGCGCAGTGGTTGAGAATCCGCCTGCCGAAGCAAGGGACGCGGGTTCGTTCCCCGGTCCGGGAAGATCCCACATGCCGCGGAGCGACTGGGCCCGTGAGCCATGGCCGCTTGGCCTGCGGGTCCGGAGCCTGTGCTCCGCAACGGGAGAGGCCACAGCAGTGAGAGGCCCGCGTACCGCAAAAAAAAAAAAAAAAAAAAATCCCTTATATTGGTTAGTGGTTTTGATTTCCACTTAGTAGAAACTTTCCAGGCCTAGCATAGACTTTTACAGCTCCATCTTAATGTTGACCGTTTAGTCTCTCGTGCATTTTGGCTCCTAAGTGCAGCTCTTGCTAACAAAATCGAAGATAAAACTTCCTTTGGAGCAATTTTATCAAGGCTTAAAATGCTTTGAAATGTCTCTGTTCAAACAGAAAAGCTTTTGTTAATGTTGACAGTGTAATTCCTTTAAAGAATCCCCAAAAAGAAAATCTATGAGAGAAACACTTTCAGAAGTTGATAGGTAGACACAGTCACAATTTAAAAGGAACTATAATTAGTCCCTTTTTCCCTGAAAGAAACTGTATTGATAGAAGGTGAAGGCCTAAAATATTTGAAACCTAAGTCTTCTCATATAAGACCCCTGGCTAGAAAAGTTAAGATTATAGGAACCTTAAATAAATACTGCTAAGTGAAAGAAGCCAGGGTGCAAATACGTAAAACATGACTCCAACTATATGATATTATCGAAAAGGCAAACCTATAAATACAGTAAAAAGATGAGTGGCTGTCAGAAGTTGTGGGCATGGGGGAGTGAAGAGAGATGAATAAGTGGAGCAGAGAGGATTTTTAGGGCAGTGAAACTATTCTGTATGGTATTAAAACAGTGAATACATGATCTTATGCATTTGACCAAACTCACAGAACTGTACAACACAAAGTATGAACTCTAATGCAAATTGTAAATTTTAGTTAATACTAATGTATCAATTTTGGTTCAACAATTATAACATATGTATACCACAGCAACACAAAATGTTACAGGGAAACTGGGGAGGAGGAGTGGGTAGTAGTATACAAAACTCTGTACGTTCTATTTAATTTTTCTGTAAATCTAAAACTACTTTAAGAAATAAGTCTATTAATTTTTTTAAGTTAGTATTATAAAAATGTTAATGGTTATAAAACTATACTCTTTCATTTCTTAACAAGAGTTTTAATCTAGCATGAGAGTGTTATATCTCTTCAGATAAACACACGTTCAGCTCCATACAACTTTATAACATTGTATATTTATGAATCGTCGGTGCTATTACACTTTCTGTGTATACAGCACCTTTGAAAATATTCCTAGATGCAAGTCCAATTTTGTGGCATTCTAATCAAAATATGTTCACTTAAAGAAATTTCTTTCCTGTCAAAAAAAAGTTTTAATTATTAAATAAAAGTTTTAAAAATATATGTGATTTAAGTCTGTTTTAGAGAAATAAATCAGTATGTACACAGAATTATACTTTGAGCTAATTTCTATACCACTCTGCAACATGCAAATTAAAATTTTCTATCCATAAGTTTGTCACTCCCAAAATAGGAGGAGATTTAGACACGTAGAGAAATTTTGTGAAAGTATATAAAATGTTTGAGCAAAATGCTACTAAAGTGATTAGAAAATGAAGTAGCCGCTGGAAGACTCTGATCCACCCAGCAGGCTCTGAAAGAACCCTTTGTTCTGCCCAATCACAATAAGTTGCCTCTAAATTTTGGTTATTCACACGAAGTCCATATGTCCTATAGCAAGTTGTCCTACTCATAAAGGTACTTGATGGCTGATAATGACAATAACAGTAATGCTGAGGATAATCATTCCAAGTGTAGCATTTAGAATAGTGGTAGATTTGTGTGGTATTGTTTTGTGAAACAAACTTTAAAAGACACAAAATATAATTGATTTTTTCATATAGGTGAAAGTACATAAAAATTTCATACAGTTTTGTTGAAAATCAGTGTTATCAAGAATGAACAATAAGGGGCTTCCCTGGTGACGCAGTGGTTAAGAATCCGCCTGCCAATGCAGGGGATGCAGGTTCGAGTCCTGGTCCGGGAAGATCCCACATTCTGCGGAGCAACTAAGCCGTGCGCCACAACTACTGAGCCCCGTGCCATAACTACTGAAGCCCACGTGCCTAGAGCCCGTGCTCCACAACAAGAGAAGCCACCGCAATGAGAAGCCCATGCACCGCAACAGAGTAGCCCCCACTCGCCGCTACTAGAGAAAGCCCACACGCAGCAACGAAGACCCAATGCAGCCAAAACTAAATAAATTAAATTGATTAATAAAAAAAATAAACAAGTGTGTAAATCAATTTAAGTAGGTGTTGTTTGTTTTAAAAGGCATTTATACAAGCCTTGTGAGGAAAAAGTTGGGTTCTGCTTTGAAGCTGGCCTAAATTCTGAGGGAGACAGAGTAAGCAAGAAAGAGCCAAAGACAAAAATGTCAAAAAGCCCCATTGGATTTAGCTATATTCTCTTCTGCAAACCAAAAAGGCTACAAACTTAGTAGATTTATCAATAAAAATACAAAGCCAAGCATAAAAAATCACGAAATAAATGCTATATTAATATTCAGCATATAATCAATAAACGTTTTTGAATACAAGACACTGATAAAGTGCTTTAGAGACTAAAAAGGAGTTCCTAATATGATGCCTATGCACAAGCTTAGATAGATGAAGAGATAAATAGTATGACAGGTGTAATAAATGTTTCATGAGTGAATTTTTAAAGAAAGCACTAATGTTATTTATGGTTCATAGTAATTATAACACATTCAAATAGTTGGAGAAAGCATTATAGAGATTGTAATGTGAGGCTGGATAAGATTTAAATAGGTAAGAGAGGAGAGCACTTTAAGAGCGGAAGGAGCATTAGTAAAATGGGAAAATATTAGTTGGAGAAAGTGAAGCGTTAACAGACTAGTTTAGTCATAAGGAAGCTGTGGGGTGATCACCCAGAAAGTTACATTAGGTCAAGTCACATTATAAGCAGAATGGAAAAGGATGAATAGGTCAGAGAACTCCTTAGGAAAAGAAAGCACCAGGATTTGATAGCTCGAAATAAATGTCAGGTAGAAGAGTGAATGACGACTGATACGATTTTAGATATGTGTTGAAGTTATTGACCTGTAGCAATGTGGAAATTAGAGCAGTATACGATAGCAGTTAGGCACCTTGGCCCTGAATCAGGCTGCCTGGGTTTAAATTCTAATTTTGCCAGTTAACACTTTTTGAACTTAGACCAGTTATTTAAATTCACAATGTAAAACAGAGATAGAGATCTGTGAGGTTATTTAAGGAAATGATTTAATATATGTAAAGATTTAGAATAGCTCCTGACTCATAGCATACATCTAACGGATATTAGGTTTCTTTATTATTGTTATACAATTGAAATTAGAATTTGAGAAAGATATAATTTGGCACCTAAACCATAAATTTGGTATGGTAAATGATCCCATCAAATTGAGGAAATTTCTAAGGAACACAATACAGAAGTAAAAAGCAAAAGTCCATGGGCTAAACTTTGGAGTTTGCTTATATCTAAAAATCAGAGAGTTAAGAAAAATAGTATGGTCCGGAAAATAAGAGGTAGTGTACTATCACAAAGCAAAGGTATCATAGGTGCTAGGCAGCTAGCAATGCAAAGAAATAAGAGAAAAGGCACACTGAAAAATGGCCAAAGTCCTCAGTGACTCTTGAGTGTTTTTTCTAGTGAAGGAGCCACAGAAGTACAAAGAGAAATAAAGACTCTGAGAAGAGAAGGGATATGTATATATATATATATATACATGGAAGATTACAAAATAAGTGAGTAGGAATTAGAGCTACTGAATGTAGAGCAATGACATAAGGGAAAGAAAATGCAACAGCAATTAGCCAGGCAGCAGAATCATTCACAAAGATTTTTTAAGAAGAAGGAGACATATGGATTATGTAATTAAGTATGTCAATAAAATTATGTTTATTGAAATATGAATATTATGTTAAATTGGTATTAAGATTATTTTTAAAAGTTAAATCAGAATTACTATAGTTGCTTTGAAAATGGTTTTTAGTCAAAATGTCAGATACACTAAACCCATTTGACTTTTCATGTTTCAGTTTCTTTAGCATTACGTTTTTTCTCCTCTTAATCTCAAATTTTTAACATGTTGAAATACATACATTATTGAATTTATTAAGTATTCTGTAAAAAAATGTATAGTTACAGAACCGATAACTAAAAATACTTTATGTGCTTATTAATAATAAAAAGTTATTGTTTCACAGAAATATGTAGGGGCAAGAAACAGTTAAAAGTTGTTTCCTCCATGAAGAAAAATCGCATCGCTGAGTGTCAAAAAGTAAGAGAAGGACTTATATTCACTGTTTCTTTTTTATCTTTACCCTTTGCATTTTGTACCATGTCTAGATATTAACATTTCAAAAACAAATAAAATTTAAAAGACTATTTAAAGGAAAACATAAAGGTAGAAAGGCAAAAATAAATACTTGTTCTAATAGCTGTTTTTTTTTTTTTTTACTAATGCAAAGGGAATATGTAATAAGAAAATTTAAATGTATTAAACTGATTTTATAAAAAATTTAAATGGGATAAGAGATAGGACATTGAATTTTGAGAAGTATTTTTATAATTGTTTTCAAAATTCTTTAGAAATTATATATGCTTTTACTTTGTTCTACCTTAGTTTTCTCTTCATAAAAAAAAGAGGAAGACATTTAACATTCTGACAAGCTAAGCAGCTGAATTTCTGAAGAAAGATACACAGCGATCTAGATTCAAGCTTTGTTTTGACATCTTCGGCTCAAGGAGAAAACGCAACAAAGAATAGCAAAGAAGAGGGAAGAGAACTTTAAATGCCAGGACTCACAGAACTACGTGCCTCAAGAAGAAAAGTTTAATCAAAATGATACATTTAAGACATAACTATTCTTGTTCACTTTGAAGACATAACTATTCTTTTTCACTTTGTTGATTCTTGCATTCAGCTAACACTTATTGAATACTTACTGTGTCAAGCGCGGTTCCTAGGCACTGGAAACACAGTGATAAGAAAAACTTTTGCCCTCCCAGAGTTTAAAATTTAGTGAGAAAGGCAGACAATAAACAAGATAAATAAGTAAAATACATAGTCTGTTGATGGCAAAGTATTAAAGAGGAAAATAATAAAAGCACGGAAGGGGCATATGAATGTTAACAGAAAGAAAAAGTCACACTGAGAAGGTGACATTTGAATATAAAGTTCTAAGGAAGCGAGTGCAGGGCAAGCTCTACAGATATTTTAGGAACAAGCATTCCAGGAAAAGAAAGCAAGTGAAGAAGCCCTGAGGCAGGGACATTCCTAATGTATCCAACAAACAAGGTCAGTGTGGTTTCAGTAGAATGAAGAAAGGGGAAAATAGTAGAGAGGAGTTTAGGGAATTGAGAGCGTCAAATCATCACATACCCTTGTACATGAAAGGAAGAATTTCGGCGTTTTCTCTGAGTCAGTCGGAAAGCCTTCGGAAAGTTTTGAGCAGAGTTGTGATGTGCTATGACATAGCTTAAAGAAT
>RJWK010042903.1:0-18978 GCA_004363435.1 Platanista minor
TAGCTTAAATTTTGATCTTTCAAAAATATTATATGTCCCTGAGTCATTGGTTTCATATACCATCTATTGCAAAGGTATTTATATGTTTAAGATTACTAGACTTTATTTATGTTACTTTTTTGGTATAGCCTTTATGCAAATACTTTCAGAAATACACATCAGTTTATTACACTAAACACTTAAAAAATTTTGCTTTAAAGTTGCTTCACTTAATTCTTTATGCCTTAATTACTAATGAAAGTTTTTCCAAAAAATTACTTTTATCACTTTTGGGATTGATCTTTGTAATGGATTAAAATTACAAGGTATTGTCAAAAGGAAAAAAGAAAAGTAACATTTGTGCAGCACATAATTCCAAAAACAGAGGTTTTCAACTTACATACTTTATTACTTCTAAACCCTTTTAATTCTTTCTCATAAAACTCTTAAAACTCCCTTTTTTTCTATTCTTTCTCATATAGTTTAGATAGGCAGTCCAGTAGAAATATAATGTGAGACACAAAAACATGCCAGATACATAATTTTCAATTTTCTGGTAATCACAATAGAAAGGTAAAAACTAGTGAAATTAATTCAATTATACATTTAACTCAATATATTCAATATATTATCATTCCAACATGTAATCAATCTAAAACAACTTATTAAGGAGACTTTTTACATTTTTTTTTTCATGTTAAGTCTTTGAAGTCCAGTGTGTATTTTACACAGTACATCTAAATGCAACCTAGCCACATTTCAAGTGCTCGGAAGCCACATAGCTAACATATTATACAGTGAATAGAGACCCACACAATTTATTGCTTGGACTGGTCACTATCTCTCCTAACTGTCTCTGGTGCCATCTCACTTTTCTTGAAAAGAAGAGGTATCTTAAGAATTTTTTAAAGATAATTGTGTATATTTTCTTCAATACTCCACCAAAACTCAAGTGGAAGTTTCTTCAAGGTGAGTTTCAATGTGAAATCTAAAACCATGTTCAGTTACACTAAAATACATTTATCTATCTTGCACTTTGAATGGATTTTTTTTATCTTTGAATTTTTATTTAACATCTTACATTGGTCATTTGGAAAATATTGGTTCACTGAATATTGCAGATTTTTCAAATGTTGACACATTTCATTACACAATATCAAGAAAAAAATCAAATTCTTTAATATGACCACTGATCTCATCAGAAAAGTCTTTGAGTAATGGGAACCTGTCAAGTTCACAGTAGTGAGTACATGCTTCCCAATATTCTAATTTGTGCTTGAAGGCTTGAATGTCATCATCAACAACAAATACTGTCAGTTGTTATCCTTGAATTGACACTCTCACCTTATTCATTTTTGTGTAAATGCCTATCAAATATTCAAGTCTGAATAACCATATTTTATCTCTAAGTTATTTTTTCAAATAAAAAGCTATTCCTTGAAAAAAGCAGCTAATTCAACTTGCATAGAGCTTTTCTCTCAGACAACAATGATACTTCCATACACACCAGAAGTGCTTTATACCTACTTCCTATTTCATTACAGAAAATATTGAAAAAGTATTTAGTCAAGAGTAGACATTGGTTAAAATTAATGTTTTACTGTGTAAGTAAGGGCATTCTTAGTTGAAACAGGCTTCCTTTTTTCTGTTTATGTATGGCTATGAAGCATACAATGGCAGCAACAGGGCAAATGCAACATGGTAAAAAGGCAAATCATGTCCTAGTATCCTTATTAAAAGAGTTTTGATCTCATGGGCCCTGAAATGATTTGGGGGACCCTCAGGCTTTCATGGACCACACTTTGAGAACTGCTAACCTGTATTGTAAGAGAGGGGCCATTCATTCATTGAACTCATAGGTATTTAGTACTCACTCAGTAACAGGAATTATTCTAGGTGCTTGAGATAACATCAGGGATTTAAATAAATAAATAAATAAATAACATGTCCTCATGTAGTTTTTCTGAGGAAAAAACATAAATATGATAAGTCTTTTGAAAAAAGAAAGCAATAAAGCGATGTAAAATGACACAGTATGTTGCAATATTAACTAGGATGGTGAGAGTAGGCTTCACTGTGAAATACATTCTTGCAAATATTTAGAAAAGATAAGAGAGCTAGTCCTGAACACATCTGGGGAAAAAGCGTTCTAGGTAGAGCCATTGCAAAATCTCTAAAGTGAGAGCATTTCTGGCTATTTGAGGAATAGCAAATTGGCCAATATTATTGGGTTTGAAGGAGTTAGAGGGAGAAGAGTAGAAAACGGATCATTGGAGGCCAGATTACCAAGGGTCTCATAGTCTTCTATAATGATCTAAGAATTTCTCTGAAAGAATTGGGGTGATATTAGAAAGTTCTGAGCAGAGAAATAACAGAATCTGAATTACATTTTAAGATATCACTTTACTTGTTATCTTAAAACTAGACTTTAGCAGGACAAGAGTGGAAGCATGAGAGCAAGTTAGTGAGTTTGCACAATGATACAGGTGAGTTATGATGATTGTTCAACCAAATTGTAGCAGAAGCTTTGGAAAATGTGCAGATAACACACATATGTAGCATATGTATGTTATAGTATGTATATATACACAACATTATTTACTGAGGAATTAAATGTGTGGTTGAGTAGAGAAAGGAATTAAGAAATTTTTAGCCTAAGGAATTCAAAGTCTATTTGGTCATCAAGCGAAACTGGGAAGATTATAGGTGGGAGAGATGTGATGAGGAAGAGGAGTTCGGCTTAGGAAACAAATAGATCTTTAGTAGATATTCAAGTGTAACACTGCATGTACACTTGGATATATGAATTTGCTGTTCAGGAATGAGCTTTGGGGTGAAGATATAAATTTGACATTTTCTCATATATAGACGATATTTTAAAGTTGTTGGACTGAATGAGTTTACTGAGTCAGTGAGTGCAGATAGAAAAGAGAATTAACATCCAAGCTCTAAGGAACATTGACTAAAAGGTCAGGAGCATAAAATGAACCAGTAAAAGAGGTTGAGAAGGAATGAATAGTGAGGGAAGAGAAAAATAAGAGCATGGTGGCCTGAAAGCCTAGGAAAGGTAATAATCAATCAAGTGTTGCTGATGGTTCAAATAAGATGAAGACTGAAATTACCAGTGCACTTAATAAGTGAAAGCCATTGATGATGTTTACATAAGCAATTTTGGGTGAGTGTTGGGAGAGGAATTTTGATTCAAGAGGGTTTAAGAGAGATTAGATGGTGAGAAATTAGAGTTGGCACTAACAATGAATTTTTCTGGAAAGAGGAACATAGAAATGGAGTGGTAGCTGGAACGAGATATAGGTCAAGAGGGTTTTTTAAAATAATTTTTGAAGCTAGGAAAAATTGCACAGTTATGGGAATAATCAAATAAAGAGGGGCTATTGTCACTGATAATGTATAAAAGTAGGAGAGTTGCTGAAACTGTGTCCTAGTGCTGGTGAGCAGAATTGGATCTGTTGCACATGTGGAGGAAATGGCTCCACATAAAAGCATAGAGAATTGGACTTCCCTGGTGATGCAGTGGTTAAGAATCCGCCTGCCAGTGCAGGGGACAAGGGTTTGAGCCCTGATCCGGGAAGATCCCACATGCCGCAGAGCAACTAAGCCTGTGCGCCGCACCTTCTGAGCCTGAGCTCTAGAGCTTGCAAGACACAACTACTGAGCCTGGGTGCCACAACTACTGAAACCCACGTGCCTAGAGCCCATGCTTTGCAACAAAAGAAGCCACCACAATGAGAAGCCTGCACACTGCAGTGAAGAGTAGCCCCCAGTCTCCACAACTAGAGAAAGCCCATGCACAGCAATGAAGACCCAATGCAGCCAAAAGAAAAAAGTATGGAGGATTCATCTAAACAAACAGGAAATAGGCATAGAATGTTGGTGAAAATACTGGTATGTAGGCAGATTTAGTGGCAGGAGTTGTAGAAGTATCTTTCTAAATGCTTTAACTTTATCTTTCAGTGAAATAGGATGCCAGTTAATTAGGCAATGGTGAGGATGAGAAGCGTTGGAGGATTGTGAGAGAGAAGCTCTTCTAGGAGAGAAGGAACATGAATGAACCAGGAAATACAATGTGGTTACTGGACAATGTAAGAGCTCACTTGGGGCTTTCATAATCAAGTTAAAGTAAGACTAACTATATAATTGTACATATTTTTGCAGGCATCCAGCATGGATATAGGTCTGGAGAAAGGAGAAAGTTGGAATTAACTAGAGTTATGTTTTTTTCCAAGTGAGTGTGATGTAGGGAAAGAGGGCAAGGAAGTTGCATTTTTATGTGATTGAATGCTTATAATAATTAATAATGCACTATAAATTTGGCAAGCAGGAAAGAGAAAACATGAGGGGTAGATGGAAAATGAAAACATAGTAGGCTAAACAGGAAATAGATTGAAGGTCTTGGTGGAGATAGAAGAGTGCTGGAGTTAGCTGAACACATCTAGTATGATGGTCAAAGAATGGGAGGTTTGAAATGGAGGTTACAGAGGGGGTGCCGTAAGTGGTAATGGCAAAAGTAACTCAGGTTTTAAGTGGTTGCAGTAGGATGGAGAGTAAAGCCATTGGAGGAAGGGCATTCAAGAGATTGTGAGTTCAGGATATTGGAAGAATCTTCTCTGCATATAATGAAATTGTTCAAACTTAGGACAGGAGGATTGTTGGACAAAGTAACAGTAACTCAGGAGGGGAACTCATTGAGATATATTGGGGATTGACCCAAGGCTTGGGAGATCCCAGCAATAAAGTGAGGCAGCGAGTGACAGTCAGATGATGAAAATCAAGGCTGATTCCTAGGAAGGAGGGTCTAGAAGCAGTGATGTTGTACATTGAGGATCCTACTCTGCCAGTGGATAGTACGAAGTCTGTGACAAACAAAAACAGAAAAGAATACAAACAAAAGCTACTGCTTGAGAAGGCAGCAGAAGAAGTAGCAGCCTCAGGGAAGAACCAGATTTGCATTAAGTAGGAAAGTTTTATCTAAATTAAAAATCATACCTTCACTCACCTTTACTAAAATTTTTTCAATGATTTCCCATTATTTTAAGAAAAAGTTCTAATATTTTTAATATGGGCTACATCTTTTATTGATATCTGGACCACCTACTTCCATCTCCAGCCCTGCCTCTCATTCACTTTCTCTCCCTCACTCTCCCATGCTGAGTAAATATCTACCAGTCATTCAGAACTGTCATGATTTCCCTTCCTTCTTGGTTCTGGCATGTGTTGTTCCCTCTGCTTAAATCTTATTTCTCTACGTCTCCCTTCTCTTGATTGAAAGGATTTCTGATTTTATAATAAATATCATTTTGCTAGGAAGGGTTCCTCATATACATATTGTGGTTAATAAATATATCACATTATGTTTACCTTAAATTTTATCTTTCTAAATATATTTTGGATAATTTTAAAATATACTTTTAAATTTCCTCACAATAGTTTAGAGTCCAAATGAGAAATCTATAAACTTCACATTGCTTATGTACATATTACATATATAACCTATAGTTACGTTTTGTTTATGTTATTGTAAATATTTTAATTATATATTTTAATTATATAGTGTGGTATCCTTATTATGTTGCCTTAAAGACCACAATGTGTGTATCTTAAATAACAGGAAGAGAAATGACATTATTTTATGTAAGGTTTACAGATCTTATTTTTTTATTTTTACTTTTTTTGCGGTATGCGGGCCTCTCACTGTTGTGGCCTCTCCCGTTGCGGATCACAGGCTCTGGACGCGCAGGCTCAGCGGCCATGGCTCACAGGCCCAGCCGCTCCGCGGCATGTGGGATCTTCCCAGACCGGGGCACGAACCCGTGTCCCCTGCATCGGCAGGCGGACTCTCAACCACTGCGCCACCAGGGAAGCCCACAGATTTTATTTTGATCAGAAAATCTATGCCAACCTTAATATCTTCTACGTCAAAAGCGTTTTGGCTTAGATTGGCCTTTGTTTATTCTATTGTAGCTTTACTGTTATAAATGAGAGTGTTCTGGTCTTCATTTCCACCACAGTTATGGTGATTGGTCTTCACCATTATCTAAGAAAAATATTTGATTGAGTCTGCATCTATTTGATGGTTAATATTGTCCTGATAACTAGATTAGGAGAACAGTGAAAACTGAAGATTTAGTAAGGTATAAACAGCAATAGAAAAATTATACTTGATTTTGTCTTTCTGTGACAAGTATTTCCAATAGTAATGATACTTATAACTTTCACTAATTTCATCAGAAAAAAGTCTAAATAATCTACACTTCCAAAGTTGGTAGCAATTCCATAGGATAAATGCTTTGGTGTTGAATATTTTGAATAAATGCCAATATCAGACTGCCCTTGGTAATGACCCACCACTGACCTTGTGCACAGCCTAAGATAAAGTCAGAGTAGAAAAGTGATATTATTGACTGAAGCCAAATATAACTCTGTCAAGGATCACTAATGTCATCAGTGGGGATTTTGGTAAAACAAGGAAGTCACCTCTGCTGGAACATGAATTTGCTCTAATACATTTCCTTTGGTTTTCTTAATTACAAAAGGCCTAAAAGTAAACAGTAATAAAAATTTCATATATTTTAATTTCTACAGCACAACTCTGTGAAGCATTTTAAAATTTTAAGTAGCTCCAGCCAACTTTATATTAAAATTGAGATCTGTAGACCAAACAGAAAATCAGTGCTTAAGACACTGCTGTCACAGTCATGTTTAAAAACGATATGGTACATTTCCAAAATGTCAGAAAAAATAAACCCCCATAAAGTTGTATTTTTTAATATTCTAAACTATACATATTCACAACCTGGATGAAAATTAATCACATTCATGTTTTGGAAAACCTATTTCAAACATTTAAAAGTTCTAGGAGTTAAAACACTGACCCCTGGTTAGTACTTGCATGTGCCCACCTATCCGAAGTTTTATCTACTCACAAGAACATCTGCTTTGCCACTTAGGCCCTTCCCATAGTCGTCAGTTGCAATGACTTGAAACTTGAAGTAAGACCTCCTCATATTATGGAAGAGCATAGCCGTTTTGATAAGCCCTGTGTATGTTTCCACCACGAATCCTTCTTTTTCCTCTTTAATTGGTGGTATTATGAGTCTGTATGCCATGGCACTATAATTGCCAGTATCTTTATCAGTAGCCTAGGAGGAAAAAAAACACAGGTTATAAATAAGCTGGAAAAAAATAACCTTTATTAGAGGGCTTATTTATGTTTGTAAGACTGTATTTCTTGTGTAATAATAACACAATAAAGCCCTCCTAAGGTTATATTTTTCTAGATACTGTTATATAGATTTATAGACTTTGTGTACACAGGGTTGAATGGCTATTATGAGAAGGATAATGACTATTAAACTGTGAATACAAGGGACAGAGACACTAACTCAGTCCAGTTGATGAACCAAGTGTTTTGATTGTCATGTTTGATGCTTTCAACTCTGGGCTGAGATCCAGAATGGTTTAAGGATGAAACTGTTTGTTTACCTAAACATTGTCTTGTGTAATAGGCATAGCATGTGATTGTGCTTTTGATCTAAACTACTTCCTAAAGGGAAAAAAATAATGTATTAAAATATCTCAAATGACAACAGGACAGTGTTCAGATCTTTTAAACAATAAATCTAGATATATATAAAGAGATCCTAATTAGTTAGTGCCATATCAAAATTAGAGAGGGTTAGAATACCAGTCCAGCTTCCTTTTTCATCAGCTTGTATCCTGATTAACCAATTTTTTTTCTGGTTGTAGGTACTTATGTTCTACATGTTGAGGTTTCTTCACATTTAGAACTTTAAAAGAAATAGTTGCTTAGAATACTTTTTTAAAAATAAAGCTGTGAGCATAATAATATTAGCCCGGCTCTATAGTCTCTACTTCAGGAGAATTTTTCAGAATGCCAATTTGAGAATTATGTCACAGTGAAATATTTGAAAGTGAAATGGTGGATAAGATAGTTTTAGTGAATTTATACAAGGCTATGTAACTTTATTCATGATACTAGATAGGTAATACTAGATTTATACATGATACTAGATTTATATTTTAATTATTATAATTACTATTTTTATTATCTGGTTATTCTTATTTTATTAAATATTATTGTTAAATATCAGATATCAAGCATTTATGACTTACCATTACAATGTTAATAATTCTACAAAAATAATTTTGTTTAACAAAATTAAGACTCTCTGAGGAATATATTATTCTAGTTACATAAATTAGTGCTGTCCAATAGAATTTTCTGCAATGATGGAAATGCTCTATATGTCCTCTGTCCAATGCAGTAGTCACTAGCCACATATGACCACTGAACACTTGAAATGAAGCTAATGTGACCAAGGAAGTGAAATGTGAATATTTTATTAAATGTAAATAGCCAAAGACTACAAAGTAAGTGGTAAAGTTGGGCTACAAATAATGACAATAATAGTAAATAATAGCAAATGTGTGTTGAGATTCAGTATAAGTTTGAATCTCTAGCTTTAAATTCTATATATGTGCTTAACCATTTAAAACATTTCAGGATAAATTTATCTGTTAGGCAAGGTAACTTAAGGTAAAAAAAATCCAGATATTTTGCTTCAGGATAAAATATTTCTTGAAATTCATAAGTTAAAATTCTCAGCTTTAGAATAGGACAAGCTTGAGCTAACAGCTCATCTCTTTAAATGTTCCATATGTTTTACATAACGGCAGAGCTTAGTTTTTGCATTAGAGGAAAAGTAATTAGATTCCAACATAGGTCACATTATCACTAAAGAGAAAAAAAAGAAAGAAAAATAGTTATCAAAGTGTTTATTTTTAAGTTCTGAATCCAGGTTTTTATTCATTTAACAAAATATAAAGTAAGAAATAAAAAGCACATTCCCAACTAAAATTAAAATCAGTTTGAATTAAGTAATCAAAGACATTTGTTTCATATACTGTGAGCAAATTTAAGACATGTTGAATCAGTCAAAGATTAGGTTGAATACTATCCTTTCACTTATGATTAACATAGGTATTTCCCCTGAAATAAACATTTTACCATTAACGCAAACTTTATTGAGGTATAAGAAACTGGCACAAAAAATGTACAAATCATAAATACACAGCTCAATAAAAATTTGCAAAATATACACATCCAATGGACCACCACCTGCATCAAGAAATCAAACATTACCACCATCCCAGAATGTCCATCATGTCCTTCCAGCCATACCCAGTTTGCCAGAGAAACCACTATCCTGATTTCTAACACGACTGATTAGTTATGTTTATTTTTAAACTTTATATTGATGGAATCATAATACATGGTCTGTTTCCTGTCTGACTTCTTCTACTCAATTTTGTGTTGTAAGATTCTAAACCTCAATATTTTAAAATAAACCCTGTAACACAACATAATCACATTTAGAAAAGAAAAGGCAGTTACAGTAAAATCATCATGATTGCTTGGTATATTAAGCTTCTTTGCACAGTTCTTACTGATTAACTTCCATTTCAATAAACAAGTAATTTCACTTTGCTCTATTCCTAATCTGTTAAATTATTATAACCACAAAGTGCCATATTTTACCTTAACAGATTAAGGTGTTTTTAAACATACTTTTCCTGAAACACATAATCATTTAATACAAAAGTTTGGGTAACTCAGAAAGATCTTTTTTAAATGATTTTCCCTAGTACATTAGGAGCAAATTGTCAAAAATGAGATACAGGGTTTAAAAAAATCATGTTTACTGGGCCTTTTTTTTTTTAATTGAATGAAAGATTTCTTAAATTCTATAGTGCTTTACAATTTTCAAAACTTTCACACAGATGAGTTTATATAATCCCATTATAACTGCTTTTTTTTTTCTCCTACCCCTATATTGCCCTTCTCCCCTTCCCTCTTTCCACTGGTAACCACTGGATTGTCCTCTATATCTGTGGGTCTGCTTCTTCTGTGTTTTTTTTTTTCAAATATATAAAACTTTACTGTCATATGTATGTTGTTAGTAATGACTCCACTTTAAAATTTTAATCTTTGAGTACGTTTGATCCTCTTTGGAATCTGAAAAGATCTTATTTCAGAAAACACACATGAGGATAGTTGCCAGAACCATTAGCATTCTTTCAAATCTACCCCCCCTCTCCCAAGTATAGTTGAAACTAGCAAGTTAAAACATGAATGATAAAAATTCCAGTAGGTACTCTACTTATGATCAATTTAAAGGATTATTAAGTTTAACTTTGTCTATTCAATTTCAATAAACACATGATTTAAAACAAAAATCTACATGCAGTTGACCCTTGCACAACTGGGTTTGAACTGCGGAGGGTCCACTTAAAAGTCAGTGACTGAGGCTGCGTCAGTCTCAGGTCAACAACCTGTCAAATGCTATTTAAATCACAAAGTCCATATACATTATTTGTGTTATGTTATAGCTGCTGTGGAGAGCTAACTTTTATTGAGCTATTATGATTTTCCAGGTGCTATGTAAATACTTTTCATACATAATCTCATGCCATCCTTTCTTTTGAGTAAGTTTTATTGTTATTATTTTATAGGTGAAGAGATGGAGGCACAGAGAGATTAGTAATTTGCTCATAATCACAAAGATAGTTGATAGCAAAGTTGGGTAAGTCTCATTCTAAAATCTATAATATAACCACTACATTCAATATGTCAGAATAAATACCAGGACTAAAATCCCAGTGAAAACAACATTAAATGTTAGATAAGTGATCTTCAGAAGTTTTCCTAGACATATCAAGGAGATAGAAAGACAATAATAAATATGCAGGTCAACAACTAAGAGAAAGCAAGAATACAAACAGCTTAGTACTGATGGTAGTTTCACCTAGAGGGTTTCTTCTGATCTAGGTGAACTTAAAATTTAATTTATGAGGTGTTGAGTGGCTCAGAGAATAGGAGGCAAGACCAAAGGCCCACTCATAGATGTGAGTCTAATAAGACTCCACTCTCAAGAATGCTAAATTCTCACTTTAAGGGTGAATGAGAAAGTCATCTCTCCTTTCCAGCGACCACTGCCACTACCACCCAAAACTAAAAAGAAACTGCCTGGTTTAAACCTTGATGTTGAATGCAGTGCAGAAGAAACAATCAAAGAAACAACCAAACAACAACAACAAAAAACAATACCAAAAAAACCCCAAAACTTCGAGACTCAATCCATAACCAACACAAGCCTTCATCGGAGTTTGCAGCCTTTATTCACACACTACCAATTTCCTCAACTCAAGGATAAACCATAATATTCTCAATTTGTAAATTCAGTGGTCCTAAGCTCTACCTGAATGAACAGAAAACCCACAACTGAGAATTTGAGAAACTGGTCTTTGACTGACAATGGCTTAGCCTCCTCACAGAAGCAAGCACTTCACTTTTTCAAAAAAGCTACCTCCAACATATGCCTCAAAGAATTCTAACAAATAAGTGGCAAGAAAGATGAAAACTTAAAGTCAAATAATTCTCAAAATGAACAAGAAACAAAATACCATGAAAAAAGAGTCTGTTGTGATAAAAAATCAAAGTCAAACCCACAAAGGCTTTAGATATTTGAATTAGTGGACAGAGAGCAAAAAGTAAATGAACAATATGTTTCACTAAATAATAGTGATCTTTAAAATATAAATAAAATGAGAATAGTTGAACTTAAGTAAAATATATTTTCTAGAAATGAAAAAAATAATAATTGAAATAAAAAGCTCATAAATGGGTCTTCCCTGGTGGCGCAGTGGTTGAGAGTCTGCCTGCCGATGCAGGGGACACGGGTTTGTGCCCTGGTCCGGGAAGATCCCACATGCTGCGGAGCGGCTAGGCCCATAAGCCATGGCCGCTAAGCCTGCGGGTCCGGAGCCTGTGCTCCACAACGGGAGAGGCCACAATAGTGAGAGGCCCACGTACCGCAAAAATAAATAAATAAATAAATAAATAAATAAATAAATAAAAATTAAAAAAAGCTCATAAATGAAGTAGTTAGAGGGTTAGGCATAGGGCAAAAGAGTATTAGTGAACTAAATGACAGAGCAAAAGTTAGGCCTGATGCATTCTGGGGGGCTAAATACCAGTTTGGAAGGAAAAGCTTTACCTAAAATGTCATTGGTGAACTCAAGCATGAATAGAGCAAAAGAGCCAAGACGTGTTTTTTCTTAAACAAATAAACTATTGTGTGTATAACCTGCATTGTTTCCTTAAAAACTGGAAAACATTCATAGAGATATTCTATGAAAGGGAAAAAAATAAAAATTATAATCTATTCCATCATTTTTTAGATAGTAATAAGGGGACATCTAACAAGTTTGGCTAAACGAATGTCTAAAAATTAAAACTGATCTAACATGAAAACTCTAAATGAATCAATTTTACTAAAGAATCAATGTCACTTTATTTATAACATCAGCTTCTTTATAATCAAAACTTTATACTGGGTTCCTGACACAGCCATTATTATGTAGAAGAGGTGACTCTGGAAGATCTGACTCATTGACTTTTGTGAGTTTCTCTTAGTGAGCAAAATAAGGAAAGTTATGTCTAGAGCTGTTTTTAAAAAATGAAAGTCAGAAATGAATATTATAATTATACTTGCTGTAATTATATTTTTAAATGAAGGCTAAGACACAGGAAACCACTTATGCGTTTCTAAGACCTCATCTGGAAATTTTAATGCACACAGGTGCCCAACATTAAGAGAAAATCACCAAATAATTGCTTCTATCATACAGGGGAGTAGGTGAGCCCATTAATTTTCTCACAGCCTAAATAACTGTTCCCCTCTGTTGCCTAAATGAATACTATGGATGCAGAAATATTAGTGGAATAATTAGTGATATCCAAAGAACTTCCAAAGCCCATTAAAGTCCAATAATGCTAACTTTAACTTTTGCTTCTCAATTAGACCCCATTTTAACAGTTAACAGCACTGAAGGCTCACTCTCTCTGAAACAGTGTAAATATTTTAGAATGTCGGGGTAAAAGTTCTCAAATCTCACATTACCACGACTAATGTCAGTATGTCAAGCTGTGTTTGTAAGGGGCAAAATGGCTCTTGCATTTTTAGGAACTACAAAGAAACCTTCATTGTAAAGCCCTTAAAGGCAATATGTCCAACATATAATAAAATATTATTAATATTATTAATAAATTTATATTAAATAAAATAAGGAAGTGTCAGGTAGATTGATCTAGTTAGAAGGCTATTTAAGACTTCTGTAAAAACGAAAACAAAAAAAAAAAAAGAGGAAAGACACATTTTAAATAAGAAATCTTAGTATTTAATTTTTATAAGAACATGAAAAAAATAAAAGGACCACAGTCCAATAAAATAATCCCTAATTTCAATATGCCCATTAATCATTTACTTAACTATAGTTAAGTAAAAGTCTAATGTAATTCAGAGATATTCTAATGAGTAAAACACAACTTGGTGTAGAAACAACAATTTAATAATGGTTTGTAAGATCATGCAACACAGAGTTACAGAATTTTCAGGGGTTTTATAATTATTTTATCCTAGTTAGAATTTGCCAAAGTTTACTCTTAAGTTAAAGAGTAGTGGCAAATATCACACAATAGTATCTATTTGAAAAATTAAAGAGAGAAACTGACCTGAAGATTAACAAAATATTCCTTTTATAATTTTTTTAAAGTTATACATTGAAACATTCTATATTACAGAAGGCATGAAAGTTCAAAATAAGCAAGTCCTGCATTTATGTAATAACTGAAACATTTTTTTTAGTTTTATTTCCATTTCCTTGTAAAATGTATTCAATAATAAATATTATCTCAAAAAATAATTTATTCTTTTCATCATTGCTAATATAATGTGATCATATATTCTTCAGTGATGCTTTGAAATGAACTCTGAAATCATTTCTTCTAACTTCTCATTCATGTGGAAAAGAAAGAAATTGCACTCTATTCAATAGACATAGTATGAAAAGAAAATACAGGCACAATTTCAGTCCTGTCCTTGAGAGAGGAAACCAGTTTTTAAAGTTGATTTTGGATCATAAAATATTATAGATTTTTACTGAAAACTTACTTATATTAAAATGTTTAAGAAATTTGTACTTCTGCAGAAATTCTGTAGTTACAAATCCTAAATCTTTCCTTATTCAAAAGAAATTAAATGACATATTCATTATCTCTAACTTTCTGGTTCTTCCTTAGTTACATTACATTTGATCAATCCAAACTAATTTTAGTTTCTTCTCATCTCCCACCCTCCTAGTCCTTCTTCTGGCTACCATACTTGATCCTCCTTCTGTCTCCTCTTTGCCTGGTAAGGGCATCAGTACCTCTGGATTGAACTGAGCTAAAAATCTCAGTAGACACTTCAACTGTCTTATCTTACACCTTGCCTTTCTACTCTCAGTCCATCAGCAAGCCCTCTGAGTTCTACTCTGAAATACTTCTCACTTCAGTGACTATCCATGAAGCTGATGTTGCCCAAAATCAGGCTCTCCTATCACATTTTTAAATTCAGCAATAGCTTAAAAATGACTGATAACTCACACCTCCCAGAAGATGAAATTTAAGACAAGTCCATGAAATATTCACAATCTGATCCTAGTTTAACATTTCAATTTCTTGCCCTACATTTACTTTATTTATATTTCTCCAAAACCAATCACATTACTGAACAATCTATGATTCCAGGCCTTTGCACACATGGCTTCTTCTCTCTTAAACGTCTCTTGTCTGCTAGGCCACATGATACTCACTCCTGGACTATACTATGGCATGCATGTGTGCACACGCACATTGAATATATGTAATGTTCAATAAGGAACTAAAATCTCAGCTTAAATTACTGCTTTTCTGAAGGCTGGCCTGACTCCCCTAGGGAGTGTTGCTTCCACCTACATGTTTCCAGTAGTATATTTTATATTATTTTTAGTATAGCCTTTACCTTTGCATATTACAATATTTAAGTGTCTTTATTACACATAAAGTGTGTTTCCATTCATATCTTTTATTCTAGTATCATGTCCAGCAAGTGGTCAAATAATGTTTGGCTGAAATGTCAGTAGAAGAATACCAGAGATCAATATTTAGAAGTGACGGATGTGAGCTTGAGTCTACCACTTATTAGCTATATGAGCTTGGGCAAATAACTCTCTAGGGCTTAGTTCCTCATTGTAAAATGAGGAAAACAGGACATGCTGAATAGGGTAGCTGTGAATATTCACTGAGGTGTGAAATGGAGTGCCTCGCACAAACAATCAAGATCATGTCATCTTTATGACTTTATAACTAGTATTCTCAGTCATTAATCAGCCACTGAGAATTTTATTTATTTCAAAGAAAAGAGAGTATATTTCCATTTCAGATAAAACATAGCATTAAGAGTAGGATAAAAAATTATGATAATCAAGTAAAGTTATTTACAAAGAGAAAGAAAAGCTGTAAATTTTGTAAAACCACCCCACAGAACATCAAAGTTAAAGCTTGAAAGACACTTACTAGATAGCATTTATATGTAATAAAATTGCTAGTTTTTATTTGTGTGTTTGTATGTTTGTTTCGTTTTGGCCAAAAAATAGCATTGGCCAACCTGTCTTTAACTTAATTGCCTTTGGCTAACTTGCTCTAATCTAAATAGTTCTTCAGCCAATGAAGAATTGGCACTGACAATGACTGAAATAATTAAATGTAGGCTGATTGTCAGCACTGAAAAAGAATAATATACAGAAGATTATAATCAGGAAAGATCTGGGAAAACATCAGAGATAATCTGAAGGTATAACCAGTGTTCTGCATTGGGCTAAGCACTTTATGAATAGAGTATCATTTAATTTTCTTAACTCTGGGGTGGGTAGAAGGAACAAAAGCCATTCTGTAAATGGTATTCCAAACAGTGGAGGACTCAGTAAATGACCCCAAATCACACAGTTAGTGAGCAGAGCTTTTAATCTTTACTTTAAGGCCCATGCAGGAATTGCCAACAGATTTATTGTGCCTAGAGAAGTATGTGGTGGGGTGAAGATTATTCCCAGGCTCCTTGCTTCAGAGAGAGATAGCCCCTGTATTAAGCCGACAGATTTCATTAAAAATTGCACTTTAATATTTCTCAATTTTTTCCTTCTGTGGAGATGCTATCAGAGGTCAGTAGGAATTAAATTAAGACAAGTAGCTTCATCTCCACATCTCTCTTTCAGGACAAAGCAGAACACAAACACTGGCAGGAAATAGAGTTGTTTATATCCTTATCCTGGTCATGCTGCTCCATTAAGTGACATGTTGAAAGAGAATTCAATATTTTAATTGCATTTAGTGGTAATCAGACCCTTATAAATGTATGTGAGATTACACATTTCCACTGTGTTCTTTTCCTTTTCTCATTAGTTATCCCTAATTTTCATGATGATTATTAACATAACGTTAATATGCTCAGGAGGTGCCAGGAAAGATGAAGTGTCATGCTGTGATTCATTAAAGCCAGAGAAAGAACTGCTTCATTTTTCAACATTTTAACAGAGAGTTCATTTTATAAACTTGAAAGATAAATGTTTTGCTGTTCAGAATTTTCTATTAATACTTTTTCTTGGAGAAATGGTATTTTTGACCATGTCTATCTACAAGGGGGAATTTAAGGGATGTCTTTAACATTCTTAAATTGCTGGACTTTTCCAGTCTGGGATTACTTTTTTTATATGGCTTTAGTACCTTCTTTCTGAAAAAGCCTATTTAAGACATTTTAAAGATATCTTAATTACTTTTCTATTTTAGTTAGAAGAACTTCAAGATTTTTTTTCTAATTCTCAGACATATGTTAGTTACTGAAGATAACCTCACCCAATTTTGTGGTTTGCTATGGTATGGTATGGTATGGTATGATAAGGACCAAACAAACAAACAAACAAAAACCAATATGCCCTTTTTAAAAAATATTCTTTTTAAAACTTCTCTCTGGATAAGTTGATACTGGTACTATCTGAAGGCTGAAATTTCTCGTAGCTATTAGGCTTTGTTTCTCAAACGTCACGCCTGTATATATAGAGATATTTTTCTTCTTAAATTTGCTATGGCTTCCTAAAAGGGAAATATCAAGCTATCGACAATTACTGATAAATAAAATATATACAAATATACTTCATAGGAGATAGAGATGGCGGAAGATTAAGACGCGGCGATCACCTTCCTCTCCACAGATACACCAGAAATACATCTACACGTGGAACAACTCCTACAGAACACCTACTGAATATTGGCAGAAGACCTCACACCTCCCAAAAGGCAAGAAACTCCCCACGTACCTGGGTAGGGCAAAAGAAAAAAGAAAAAACAGAGACAAAAGAATAGGGATGGGACCTGCACCAGCGGGAGGGAGCTGTGAAGGAGGAAAGGTTTCCACACACTAGAAGCCCCTTCGCAGGCGGAGACTGTGGGTGGCGGAGGGGGGAAGCTTCGGGGTCGCGGAGGAGAGCACAGCAACAGGGGCGCGGAGGGCAAAGCAGGGAGATTCCCGCACAGAGGCTCGGTGCAGACCAGCACTCACCAGCCCCAGAGGCTTGTCTGTTCCTCCGCCGGGGCGGGCAGGGCTGGGAGCTGAGGCTCTGGCTTCGGTAGGAGCGTGGGGAGAGGACTGGGGTTGGCGGCATGAACACTGCCCGCAGGGGGTTAGTGCACCACGGCTAGCCAGGAGGGAGTCCGGGGAAAAGTCTGTACCTGCCGAAGAGACAAGAGACTTTTTCTTCCCTATTTGTTTCCCGGTGCGCGAGGAGAGGGGATTAAGAGCGCTGCTTAAAGGAGCTCCAGAGACGGGCGCGAGCCGCGGCTAACAGCGCGGATCCCAGAGACGGGCATGAGACGTAAGGCTGCTGCTGCCACCACCAAGAAACCTGGGTGTGAGCACAGGTCACTATCCACACCTCCCTTCCTGGGAGCCTGTGCAGCCCGCCATGCCAGGGTCCCGGGATCCAGGGACAACTTCCCCGGGAGAATGCACAGCGCGCATCAGGCTGGTGCAACGTCCCGCTGGCCTCTGCTGCCACAGGCTCACGCCGCACTCCGTGCCCCTCCCTCCCCCCAGACTGAGTGAGCCAGAGCCCCCTAGTCAGCTGCTCCTTTAACCCCATCCTGTCTGAGCGAAGACCCTCTGGCGACCTTCATGCTGAGGCAGGGCCAAATCCAAAGCTGAGCCCCGGGAGCTGTGCAAACAAAGAGAAAGGGAAATCTCTCTCAGAAGCCTCAGGAGCAGCGGGTTAAAATCTCCACAATCAACTTGATGTACCCTGCATCTGTGGAATACACCAATAAAAAACGAATCATCCCAAATTGAAGAGGTGGAATTAGAGAGCAAGATTTATTATTTTTTTTCCCTTTTCCTCTTTTTGTGAGTGTGTATGTGTATTTTGTCTGTATAGCTTTGCTTTCACTATTTGTTCTAGGGTTCTATCTGTCCTTTTTTTTTTTTTTTTAACTTAAAAAATTTTTTTTATCTTAATTATTTTTTACTTTAATAACTTTTATTTTATCTTACTTTATTCTATTTTATCCTCTTTCTTTCTTTCTTCCTTCTTCCTTCCTTCCTTTCTTTTTCTTTCTTTCTATCTCTCTTTCTTTCTACTTTTTCTCCCTTTTATTCTGAGCCACGAGGATGAAAGGCTCTTGGGGCTGCAGCCAGGAGTCAGTGCTGTGCCTCTGAGGTGGGAGAGCCAACTTCAGGGCATGGGTCCACAAGAGACCTCCCAGCTCCACATAATATCAAACGGCGAAAATCTCCCAGAGATCTCCATCTCAACACCTGCACCCAGATTCACTCAATGACCAGCAAGCTACAGTGCTAGACACACTATGCCAAACAACTAGCAAGACAGGAACACAACCCCACCCATTAGCAGAGAGGCTGCCTAAAATAATAAGTCCACAGACACCCCAAAACACACCACCAGACGTGGACCTGCCCACCAGAAAGACAAAACCCAGCCTCATCCACCAGAACACAGGCACTAGTCCCCTCCACCAGGAAGCCTACACAACCCACT
>RJWK010042904.1:0-18982 GCA_004363435.1 Platanista minor
CCGTTCTTCTGCCTCAGTTATTCTGCTATTGATCCCATCTAGAGTATTTTTAATTTCATTTATTGTGTTGTTCATTGTTGCTTGTTTCATCTTTAGTTCTTCTAGGTCCTTGTTAATTCTATTTCCAAGGTTTTGGATCATGTTTACTATCATTATTCTGAATTCTTTTTCAGATAGACTGCCTATTTCCTCTTCATTTTTTAGGTCTGGTGGGTTTTTATCTTGCTCCTTCATCTGCTGTGTGTTTTTCTCTCTTCTCATTTTGCTTATCTTACTGTGTTTGGGGTCTCCTTTTTGCAGGCTGCAGGTTCGTAGTTCCCGTTGTTTTTGGTGTCTGTCCCCAGTGGCTAAAGTTGGTTCAGTGGGTTGTGTAGGCTTCCTGGTGGAGGGGACTAGTGCCTGTGTTCTGATGGATGAGGCTGGATCTTTTATTTCTGGTGGGCAGGTCCATGTCAGGTGGTGTGTTTTGGGGTGTGGCTTTATGATTTTCGGCGGCCTCTCTGCTAATGGGTGGGGTTGTGTTCCTGTCTTGCTAGTTGTTTGGCATAGGGCGTCCAGCACTGTAGCTTGCTGGTCTTTGAGTGAAGCTGGGTGCTGGTGTTGAAATGGAGATCTCTGGGAGATTTTCGCCGTTTGATATTATGTGGGGTTGGGAGGTGTCTTGTAGACCGGTGTCCTGAAGTTGGCTCTCCCACCTCAGAGTCACAGCACTGACTCCTAGCTGCAGCACCAAGAGCCTTTCATCCACATGGCTCAGAATAAAAGGGAGAAAAAGTAGAAAGAAAGAAAGAAAAAGAAAGAAAAAGAAAGAAAGGAAGAAAGGAAGGATAAAATAATGTTAGATAAAATAAAATAAGGTTATTAAAATAAAAAATTAAGATAGAAAAAAAATGTTTAAGTTAAAAAAAAACCCAAAAACCCAGACAGATAGAACCCTAGGACAAATGGTGAAAGCAAAGGTATACAGACAAAATCTCACACAGAAGAATACACATACACACTCATAAAAAGAGGAAAAGGGGGGAAAAAAAATCTTGCTCTCAAAGTCCACCTCCTCAATTTGGGATGATTCGTTGTCTATTCATGTATTCCACAGATGCAGGGTACATCAAGTTGATTGTGGGGATTTAATCCGATACTCCCGACGCTGATGGGAGAGATTTCCCTTTCTCTTCTTTGTTCGCACAGCTCCCGGGGCTCAGCTTTGGATCCGGCCCCGCCTCTGTGTGTAGGTCTCCGGAGGGCGTCTGTTCTTCGCTCAGACAGGGCGGGGTTAAAGGAGCCGCTGACTCGGGGGCTCTGGCTCACTCAGGCGGGGAGGAGGGAGGGGCACGGAGTGCGGGGCGAGCCTGCGGCGGCAGAGGCCGGCGGGACGTTGCACCAGCCGGAGGCGCGCTGTGCGTTCTCCCGGGGAAGCCGTCACTGGATCACGGGACCCTGGCGTTGGCGAGCTGCACAGACTCCGGGAGGGGAGGTGTGGAGAGTGACCTGTGCTCGCACACAGGCTTCCTGGTGGCGGCAGCAGCAGCCCTAGTGTCTCAGGCCCGTCGCTGGGGTCCGCGCTGGTAGCCGCGGCTCAAGCCCGTCTCTGGAGCTCCTTTAAGCAGCGCTCCCAATCCCCTCTCCTCGCGCACCAGGAAACAAAGAGGGAAGAAAAAGTCTCTTGCCTCCTCGGCAGGTCCAGACTTTTTCCCGGACTCCCTGTCGGCTAGCCGTGGTGCACTAACCCCCTGCAGGCTGTGTACCCGCCGCCAAACCCAGTCCTCTCCCTGCGCTCCGACCAAGCCTGAGCCTCAGCTCCAGCCCCGCCCGCAGCGGCCGGGGAGCAGACAAGCCTCTTGGGCTGGTGAGTGCCGGTCGGCGCCGATCGTCTGTGCGGGAATGTCTCCGCTTTGCCCTCCGCGCCCCTGTGGCTGTGCTCTCCTCCGCGACTCCGAAGCTTCTGCTCTCCGTCACCCGCAGTCTCCGCCCGCGAAGGGGCTTCTCAGTGTGTGGAAACCTTTCAGGCTTCATAGCTCCCTCCCACTGGTGCCGGTCCCGTCCCTATCCTTCTGTCTCTGTTTTTTTCTTTTTTTTGTTTGCCCTACCCAGGTACGTAGGGAGTTTCTTGCCTTTTGGGAGGTCTGAGGTCTTCTGCCAGCGTTCAGTAGGTTTTCTGCAGGAGTTTTTCCACGTGTAGATGTATTTCTGGTGTATCTGTGGGGAGGAAGGTAATCTCCGCGTCTTTCTCTTCCGCCATCTTGTCTCTAATCCCCTAAAAGAAGATTTTTAAATAGGGGGGGGTGATCTTATTTGATTTATGTCTTCCAGATATCAGTTTGGATCCTGTGTGGGGGAAGCAGAGGAAGCAAGGGGAACAGTATGGAAGAAGAAAGATATCCCAGTGGTCTAGAGGATAGATGATGTAACCTTGAACTAGTTAGTAGTAGAGAAGGAAAGATGTCAAAATTGGGATGTGGTGAAGGTGTTAGAAATTAGAGCGTTGTTCCTCCTTTATATTTCTATCTAGGCATTCTATAACTTAGATGCTCACCTTATTTTATGCATGGCTGTTGAAACTGGAGACAACACAAGTTTGGATCATTTGTTGTGCCTAGTGCCGTATGTTGGAAAAATGAGATGTATTTGGAAATCTTTCAACCCTAATTGAATTGTAAAATGTCAGAGACTCACAATAAGTATATAAAGGTAACAGCTGGGACCCTCCCCTCCATGGGTAAACATCAGCAGCTTCACTCTTCTGGACACTCAGTTAATAAAAGTCCTGCTTAGTAAGGAGTGAGGGTTGTTGTAGTGATATGCGGATGAACTCAGTTAAAAGAAGATGTGAAATTAATAGATATACCAGTAAAACATTTGTAAAATGTTTCTTCTCTGACTTGGGTATTAGATGACCCTACATGTCTGATTAGCAGTCCAACCCAATGATCCTATGAGCTTCTTTTGGTACTGTCTTAATTTCAATAATCTGGGACATTAGGGAGAATGCACATATTAAAGAATGGGATAAAGGGCTTGTCATAATGGTAACGTACTTTGGAACATTTCTTCATACATTAGGGGCCTCCTCTAACTAATAAGTAAGAGAGAGAGGGAAGAATCCAACCCACAAATGGAGAATGGACAGGAATTAGGAAGGGTACTCAGAGTTTAACTAGTGTAGACTAGGGATGGAGAGTTAACGTAACTGACACACACAAGAAGAGTTAAATGAAACTAATATAGGGGAAATGAAGAATTTTGAACTGGTGGATTTTCCCAGATGATGGGCTATACCTGCTATACAGTATCTGAGTCTGATTGGCAGAGAGACTGGCTTTGAAGCGTGGCTGGTGTTTCCTGTGAAAAATTTATTGCTGAGACATCAGACTCTGCATCTGGAAAGGATAATTTAGTTTTTTTAAAAAAATCCCTTTTTCTTTACTGGCAAATAGTGAAGATGGTAGCTGTTTAAGGTTACTTAGGAACTGGGCAGGATTATTCCTGCAAGAGGTAGGGCATCAGATCCCCAGCTGACAGGAGGATAGAGACAGAAGATACAAGGTATCTTCTGGGCAGTGGACACTGACTCTGAGACATGACTGCGTGATCTCTGTCTTGACCCTTGAGTCTGAGAAGTCTTCCCTGGAGGGACGGCAGTAGAGAAGGAATCCCCTGCCTCATTGGAATCACCTCATTCCACTTTTCACCCCAAGTCCATAGAAAACAAGGGGTACAGTGGGGTAAGATTTTGGAGACTCTCCCCAGCTTTTCTGTTGTGAGCTGGAGTTTACCATTTTTCTTCAGAGCTTTAAGAGAAGAACTGGAGATTCTTATAGCAGCTTGCTTGTTCTCTGTATCCCTTCCCATTACTTTGTAGAAAAAGGAAATAAGTTATTCCTTACAGGAAAAAGTAAACTGCCTTCATTTATAGCCTACTTTCAGGAATGAAAATTCTCATGGGAAGAGAATTCTTCAAGGAAACAATCATTACTGCTGTGTCATCTTTCTCAAATTAATTATAGCATGGCTATAATAACTGCATTTCCCTTCATCTTCACTACCTTTTTCAGCTTAACAAAAAGACCAGATGTTACTAAATGGCGATCTTCTTCGTAGTACAATGCTGTGGTCTCTAGGGTTTAAGGCTCGTATGCAGGCCTTTCCATAGTCACGTGCCTAGGGAATGAGGCTGTGTTTGGGGTTAGTAAATACAAAGACCTTAATTTTATTTAGCATTTCCTCAGTAATAGCTCTGCATTCATTAATGGCACCTTGGGTCCCTTGGGATAGTCACACATTAAACCAGAAATACACAAATTGTCACAATTGCAAAAGCAAGAGAAGATTTTAACTCCTGAGTAACCATCATTTTTTCACAGAAAGGAGTTATCTGTTGTACAGTTCAAAACTATAATTTTGAATTGGGACCAAAGTTAATTTTATATTTTTCAGAAATACAGGCACTCTTAAATCGTGTTTAATTGTAACCTTTTCTGTTTATTAAGAGATGTTTAAATCAATATAATTAGATAAATGTGAAGTCACCTGGCATTGTGCTTATAATATAATTGGCCCCCAAATAAATGTCAGGGGTTAGTATTCATGGTGATCCCATCTTTGACCTTGGTATACATTAGAATTATACCAAGTAGAGGAAGTGGAAAGATTCTTTAGATTGGAAAATATATTTGACAGTGTCTAATTTTTATATTCTCATATAGAAGAAAATGAGTCCCAGAGAAGGCAAATAGTTAGGGAACTCATACAGTTAGGGCTGACACAGGAGGAACTAACGGATATCAGAGCCAGAAGATGGCAGCTTGAATCTTTTGTTTGCTTCACATCCACTGTGTTGACTTGGGGCAAATTAGTGAACTTCTTTTAGCGTCAGTGTAAAATGAGTATATTAATACATGGCTCATTGAATTTTTGTGTGGAGGTCAAATGAAATGTTTTGTAGAAAATTATTTTATTAACTACAGAAAACTAAAACATGCTTACTATTATTAAAGGAAGGAAAAAATAACACATATTGGGCTTTTTATAATTACATAACATTACAGGGGCTTTTTCTGAGAGCTTTGCATAGCCAAACCATATTTTATGAAGATTGCATTATTTTCTTATTTTCACCCTGAGAAAACAGAGGCTTAGAATAGTGAGCCTCTGGCCCAAGGTCACAATTCATGAATGGTAGAACGAAACCTCAAGCTTGAATTCAGCTCTTGTCTCCTCCCTCATTATTATCCTTTCCCAGTTGGTTCTCCTAACGTAAACCCTCCCTTTGATCCGTTTCACTGGAATATCCATTTTAAAGATGTTTTAATAAAGCTGATAAAAAATGAGGAGTTTAGTGTTTAGCTTTTATTTTCACTTAGAAAGTAAATATTCCTTTTAACTAGTGAGACCACTGTTGTGGGAGAAAGTGCCAAAGAAGACACTGGACAGAGACAGTATTGGTTGTCCAGGGAATAAGTGGTCAGTCCGTACCACCATGCAAAATATGTCTGAAAGAGCGCCTTCAAACATTAATTCCAAACAAACACATTCTTCTCAGGTAGGTCTTTGTTTACACCACCGTGTGGGTGGTGTAAGTGACATCTGTAGACATTAGATGTTTTGTCTGACTTCTTAGTCCTTGAACATATATATAGTGTTCTCAGACAGTGGCACAATCTTCCCCCCACTGCACCCCTCAGAAGACATTTGGCAATTTGGTTGTCACAACCTTGGGATGGAACTGCAACTGGCATCTAGTGGGTAGAGGCCGTTGATGTTGCTGAATATCCTGTAATGCACAGAACAGCCCCACAGCAAAGACTTATCTGGCCTGAAATGTCAATATTTTAAAAAATAATACTTTTCATTAGAATAGGGTTATATCATTTTCAAAACACTTTCATATACATTACCTTATTGATCCCTACAAAATCACTGTGGGGTAGAAATGTTTCTTTCTAATTATAGACAAGGGAATTGAGGTTTGAAGGGTCTAAGCAATTTTACCAAGGCCATGTGACTAGGAAAAAGAAGGTGTTAGAGCATGAAAGTTCATCTTCTGTCTCTTCACATCTTACCTTCCATGTTTTTCCTTTAAATCTTGTGGTCAAATATGGATACTCCAGTCTCCTTCTCCTCAAGCCTATCATGGTACCGCCTACCCGCTAGAGCTTCAAACATATGTAATGATTGATTGACTAATTGTAAAGGACCTCAAGGACAATTACCCATATTATTCCATTCTAGTTTTTATAAGAAATGTCAACTCAGACCCTCGGGTAATATTTCTGTGTAAATTTCACATGCATTTTGTTTCTTATAAGTAAACATTGTTTTATTTCTGTTTTCATGATTTTGCTCCATTGTAAATCTTAGACTGTGTCAAAGTGCAAAAGCCTAAAACTTCCAGCTAGCAATAGGATGTAGCCACTTGATATCTGCCTCTTTAGCTGAGATATTCACATAGGAAAATGCAGGCAGAAGCAGGAGGGGGAACCAGCTTTTTGAGTGACAGCACATGTCAATAGCAGGTAAAGGACAAATGAAACAGAACACTGGGGACAATGTACTTAAAAGCAACAACAAAGTAATTATAACAACAATTACAACAAAAACAGTAATGTGTATGGTTTTCTGCCAGGATTTCCACCCAAAAACTAATTTATTAAGGTGGTATTTTAACAATGCACAACAATAGTAAGGCTGGCTTCGTTTTATATTTAGCTCAAGAAGCAATTTAAGTCAGAAAGAAAAAGAACACTCAGTCTGCACATGATGGACAAACTGCAAGATGTTCAACACATTTGTTTAGCAGACAGTAGAAACAATCCACCTGCAAATTTGAAACTTTCTCCATCCTTGGGTTGAAATTTTGTAAAATAAAAGCCATCAGTTAATTTGGTCATTTCAGTGGGAAAAAAAAAAAAAATCCGTAGTTATTTGGCAATATGTCAAAATATGTTCTGAGGGAGAAAAAAAAACACTCTTAAACTGATGATTTTGGCTGAAATTTTAACTTTTTAATTGGTGCTTCTGTTCTGAGGCAAAAGCTTTTTTTTTTTTTTTTTTAGCATTCTTTACCTTCGTCCATATTTATAGCTTCATTTTACCCTCACATTTTATCTCACAAAAAATTCTAGTTACTGGTACCAACTAGTACATTTACCCATTTTTCAACCTTATGTTTAAGGGTGTATTGAAAATTTTTCTTAAAGTTGAGAACAAAATTAACCATGTTTATTTGCTGTGAGTGTTGGATATTTAACAATGAAATATTGAATAGAAGATGAGAAACAGATTTGTGGTCAACATGAGAGATCATGAGCTCAGGTTTTGTTTAATTTCCACTTTAGTTTTGTACTTTCTCAATATTTATAAAAATATAGGAGAAAGTAGGATGTTTTGAGAAAACTTTCTTCATCAAAACATCGTCTTTTATAATTAAAAATATTTAGTGCTTCTCTGTCATAAGATGAATGAAAATTTTCCTTCTCCCTCTTCGTCTTGCCTTTTATGATGTAATAATCTTAAAAATATATCTCAGCTTTGGTTTAAATAAATCAGTGGCATTTGATTAAAAATATATGACATGGCGAAGTAATGCTGTCAGAAAGGTAAATAAGTTAGACTCTCTTCATTGTTACTTTAAAGCTGATGATGTACCTGTTCACATGGAACGTCTTAAATCAAAACGAATTTTTCTCTGAACAATGTTACTTACTCTTTCTTCCTTTCTCCTCCCTCTGCACACTCCAGCTCAGACTCCTAGAAAGCAAGAGGCTTACCTCTCTTCAAAAAAGGGCCCTGTCCTTCAACTTACATGTGAACTCATACAACTTTATTTCATAAGGGATATCTTTCCACTGAGGTTATTTTGTAAGGCTAAGAAAATTCTGAGATCATACTTGATTCTCATTTTACACTCTGTGTTATACTTTAAATTACATTAAATAAAAAGACATGAACATAATTTCAGAGAACAAGAGTGGGGGAAATATTTCCCAGTTGCTTGATTTCAAAGGACTGTACTGATTACTTTCATTCTACCATTCTGTCAACACTGAGAGTTACTGAAATGTTGATACAGTGCTGTCTTATTACTCACTAAGAAGACAAAACTGTTTGATTGTGTCTCGTAGCACCTCTTTTTCATACCCCATTCCACTCTTGCCTGCCTTCCAGCAGTTGCTTGTAGCATCATCTTTTTTCCACACGGGCCAGACCAGCTGATGTGTGCTGCTTGAGTGCTGATGAGCAGGGTAGCGGCACCTCCTGGGTAGTGACCTTGTCATGTGACATGCAGCACAGCTATATGACGCTAGGCAACAGCAACGGCAGTCCAGCCAAGCTTGCAGCCATCCAGAATGGCCTGATTCATTTTGATCAAAGAATCAGGATGACTTGCAGACTAAGAGAAAGAGCTCTAACCTGAAGGACAGTCTTTCTATTAACATTCTATAAGGTGACACATTCTGTATTTGTATATTCACATGCATGTGAAAAAAAAAAATACAGATGTCATCTCACTGCCAGTTTTAAATAGAAAAAAAGACGATGCATGAATATCTGTATTTATGAATGTCTTTCGTTTTCCCTGAGGCAGTTAAAGGATTTTGTAACTTATAAGTAACATGGCATCTTTAACGTGGGGGGCAGAGCTATCAGCTGCTTTAGATACCCAGGAAAAATTAGGACTTGTACCTGGATTAAAAAATAGATATGGGCTTCCCAGGTGGCGCAGTGGTTGGGAGTCCGCCTGCCAATGCAGGGGACACGGGTGCGTGCCGTGGTCCCGGAAGATCCCACGTGCCGTGGGGCGGCTGGGCCCGTGAGCCATGGCCGCTGAGCCTGCGTGTCCGGACCCTGTGCTCCACAACGGAAGAGGCCACAACAGTGAGAGGCCCGCGTACTGCAAAAAAAAAAAAAAAAAAAAAAAAAAAGTTTTCAAGAAATAAGGAATTAGGGGAAAAAATAGAGGAAAAAATCTTTTTTATTAATAAAAGAGTACATGTAAGCTTGAGAAAGTAAAAATCCTATGTAAGGATTCTATACTCACTTTTAGCTTTATTTCCTGTCCTTTTGTTTGCAATGGTATACATTATTTTTGTTGTTGTTTTATAGGATTTAATTATTTCCCTTTTAAGATATCTGTGTAAGGATCTTTCTTCCCCCTCCTCTTTCCCTCCCTCCCTCCCTCCCTTCCTTCCTTCCTTCCTTCCTTTTCTTAACCAGTTTTGATGATCTTCTAAATTTATCTTAGACTGGAAATAAGGCCACTCAATTTGCATATACTGTCTTTGAGATAGTGAAGAGAGGACAGAGGAAAGCACTATTTTGTATGTCTTGAGTTTAAAGACTTCAGTTTAACTTAAATGATTACAGCTATAAAATCGAAGTGTAATAATCCCTTTTTTTTTTTTTCAGTTTAAAAAGGTCTTAGTCTAGTTATACAATGAATTAATTTCCTTATCTGAATTCTAGCCCATCAGGTTAGGTACTCCATTGTCTAACCACTTTATTAACGGATAATTGCATACCTGCTTCATCTTTGCCATCTTAGTATGCAGGACACATTCTCTTAAAACAACTCAAGCTTTCTCCCTATCTTCCAAGCACTACCATTTGGGAAAAATGTATTATCCAAGTTGGCAATGTCTGTATTAATCTTGAGATTCTTCCAGGTTTATTTAAAGTGCTTACTTTTAGGTGTTCTGATATTTAATGTTTCATGGATCCACAGAAGTTAAATGCAAAGACAAATGGGGGTAGGGTGTATAGTGCTGTAGGTGAAAGGCTATGCCTTAATTTGGCAAAGTGACTTTAAATTAGGTTTCAATCTCAATTGGTTCCTCATTATTTTGCTCCATTAATGTGGTTTTAGAGAAAACTTTCAAACGCTGACCCCTGAAAAATCTTCCATAGCCACTGGATTGTTTCCTTAACAGAAAATGAGAGAAGAAAAACGTCAGGAAGAGCGGGAATTATCGTAACCTTGTACGCTGATCAGAACCCCACTCTAAGTCAATGATGATAAAACTTGCCAGAATAACCCAATGACTCGTTTTTGCAGAATGCTAATCTTCAGGATCAGGCTCAAGAACAGCAAGAGGGGGGCTTCCCTGGTGGCGCAGTGATTTAGAGTCTGCCTGCCGATGCAGGGGACGTGGGTTCTTGTACCGGTCCAGGAAGATCCCACATGCCACGGAGCGGCTGTGCCCGTGAGCCATGGCTGCTGAGCCTGCGCGTACGTAGCCTGTGCTCCGCAACGGGAGAGGCCACACAGTGAGAGGCCTAAGTATCGCAAAAAAAAAAAAAAAAAAAAAAAAAAAAAAAAAAGAACAGCAAGAGGATTAAAGACATGTCCTCCTAATGAGAGTCAGCGTCCTTATAATGAGAGTCAGCATTGAGGCCGTCCACATTTCACTGACACAAGTCAGTGAAAACATTCAGAAGACATTCAATTACTTTAGAAGTCACTTTAATATCAGAAATTATGAAGAAATATTCCATCGTGATAGTTTTTTCTGTTACTTCCATCTGCTTCTACTTTTTAACTCTTACCAACTTATAAAGAGCTTCTTTCAATAAAGACACTTGACCACTGTGCTTTTCCTTATGGAGAATAGATATATTAATTGTATGAACAATCAATTTGCATAGATTCAGATTATTCAGCACATGCCTTTTCTTTTTTCATATTAACCAAACAAATTATGTTCAGAAGGAAGAGAGTCATTCTCGAAAATCATCAACTGTCAATAAATTCTCACCTAAGATAGAAATAGAGTTAAACCAAAATTTTTAGTGTGGATATTGTTTAAAAATGAGCACTTTCGTTATCAGTTAACAGAACAGTTAATTTATTTGTTAGGGGGAGTAGGACACAACATGATTAATTAGCTTAATGTATGTGTGCTGCATGCAAATACAGAGACACTGGTGCCAAATTATGCATGCTTCGTGTTCACTGGGTTGAGCAGGAAAATACAGTCTGGAAGCACACAGATTTCTACTGAGTCCTTCCTTTATTCTCAAGGGACTAATTCTCATATCAACCACACAGCATTTTATTTTTATCATTGAAACTGGGAAACAAGTTGGCAAAATTGTCTGAATTTTAATTAAGCTGTTTAAAAACATTTCCTCACAGCCCACTTTAAATGTATTAATATGCCTAAAATGTACAGTATATTTAAGCAATATTAGTTTGGTGGGACTATAATAGCCATCCTCCGCTTATATTAAAAACATTTTTAAAAAGTTAAAATCAGCAACAACAATACTGTATGTACTTAGGGGGAAATTGTACTTCCTGTTACTGAGGTGAGTCAAGAGGAAAACATTGGTGACATTTAAGAAAATAGGATTTTATATACTCTGCATTTTAAATAACATGATTAAGGTAACTGAAAAGAGGTGTCCAAGTTGGGAGAATAGCAGGAACACAACACAGTGTTTTTCTAGGAACTGAGGTGCATTCTGGGTTGGGGGTTGATAAACTAACAAAAGTATAGCCTATTAATTCTAATTCTAATGTGTTTTAAGGCCTGACTCTACTCTGGTGTGTTACACTGCAATTCTGGATTTATTACTACTACATAATTGTAATTATAGTAATTTTGCACTATTACCTTTGCTTTCAGTCTCCCCTTTTCTGTCTGCCTCTCTCTCTTAAAACCTCCCTCAGAGGCATTAAAGCAAGGGAGCTAATAAAAAAAAAAAAAAAAAATGACTGGATGCTATAACACAGATGCCACCTGACAGGTCTGAAAGCCTTGGTCACATATAGACCACTGGACTGTGTGGCTTTTCTGATATGCAATAGCTATGACGATTTGTTCTGAGTTACCTTGAACTATATTAGTCTGCCGATGAACTGAAGAAGTGGAAAAAACAGTTCATTGTTTTGTGAACATTATGTTTGTGGAACCCCATTTAAAAGAAAGGAAATTCTTCCCTGGTATCTAAGAGAGTTATCTACAAATAGTTTATATATATATATATATATATATATATATATATATATATATATATATATAATCAGTCAGGAGGTGTAGAGTCAAAGGGAAATGCTTATAACGGCCTCTGCCAAAGATTCTTAATGCAAAGCATAGGAGTCTTCCTGTAATGTCATAATTATCAGCTGGAAGCCCTCCATACAAAATGTAAAAATAACCATGTGCCATCTGGTAATTGGTTTTCCTAGCAAATACATATGCAAAAGGGAATCAAGAGCAACAACAAAATTGAAAATCCAGTGCACAGGAATGCTGTATGACGGCTGGAGTTTTAATAAGCCACTTGCTGTGAAATCAGTTTTACAGTCCCATAGCATGATGATATAAAGCATTATAAGGTATATACATAAACATGAAAGTTCCATTATATTTATGGATATGGGTAAAGCAACAGCACTTAACATTTGAGCTTCCCATATTGAGAGACATCGATCGTTCTTAGGAGATTTTTACCTGTAGTTAAATAGTAGCTAATGAAAGTGAGCTAAAATCACCATGACATTTAGTCACAACTGAAGTTTATTTCCCCAGGTTTACCTCTCATGACTGAGTTTATGGCTGCATTGTTTTCTATTATGAAGAAGTTGAGGTCCCTTTACAAAATAGCACAAAGGTTTTCATAATGCTATTAGTGGTATAAAAAAAAGGCTCTATCAGTGTGAAACTGTTCAATTCTATGTTAAAATTGTTGGGTCAGTATGGAAACGTGTAATTACTTTGATATAATGGGTTGGCTTAGTCTTTTTGTAGCCTTGTGCTTGGCTGTTCTTGCCCTTTAAATCATTCTCTATGAAATGTTTCGCTTCCCGCCATGGCAAACAAGAAGAGGCTGTAGCAAAGGAAAACATATGGGTAGCTACAAATTCATCACTGGCATCATTCAGCAAAAATCTTCATAATTTACAGCATTAGGAGCAGTGGCAACACTGGACTGTGGCATAAGGTGTCTTCCTTTACATATCTCAAAGCATATTTCTTAATCGCTGTTTAATTCAATTCCATTCATATTCTTTTGGGGAGCAAGGGGATTAAAGATGGCTTTCCAGTGAATTCCTTCTGAAATGCCAAGTTCATCCTCTCCTTCCCTGTTCCATCATCCTGAGAGAGTGAATCATTGTTATTCTCACTGTAGGACTCAAGTCTTTCATCCCAACTTCACATGTCCAAAGTTTGATGCTAAAAGAATCAAAGAAAACTGAGCTTTTAGGGCATACAGATAACTGCAAAGATTCTGAGGCTGCTGAATGAGCTCTAACAGTGTTCTCAGATTTACATTTTGTTCTGAAATAGATAAGTGGAAAATATTTAATACTAAAACAAATTCTTGAGTCCACTTTCTAGTATTTTTAATTATTTAGTGTATACTTAAGACCAGTTCAATTTTTTTTTTACCTCATGTCACCAAGATGTGGTCAGAAATAGGCATATTGTCGGTTTGGTGTATGTGAGGCTGGACTTATTTTTGAGATGGCCATGCAGCACTTGAGTCTAGTATTTGTTTCATTGCTTGGACAGAGGACAGGACCCCTGATTTCACTTACTGAGAAGCTGAAGGAAGAAGAGGCAGAATAACTTGTCCATTGACACAAAGGTAATACATTATACAGCTTAGTAACTAGGAATGAATGAAACTCCAGCCCCATGGTAAGGAAGAAGGCAAGTGAATTTGTATTGCAGTGTAATGTTTAAGAGTGTATCCTTTGGGTTCAGTCTCAGGCGTGCCACTATTAACTCTATGACCTTAGGTGTTTCCCTTCACTTCTCTAAGCCTAGCTGTCTTCATCTGCAAACTGCTGATAGTAGAAATTCAATAGCATGGGAAAGGAGGTAGTGTGAGGTAATGATCAAGAGAGGCCTGTCTGGAGTAATACTGCTTGGGTTTGTATCCCAGCTTTAAAGTTTACAACTGTGTCATCTTGGACAAGTTTTTCAACAATCTTCTGCCACTGTTTTTTCATCCGTAAATGATCTGTGTATCAGAAATGGAAACCTTAATCAGTTTTTGTGAGTTGTGTGTAAACTGCTTAGAACAGTGTCTATCACTTCATGTGATCGGTAGACAAACTATTGCTATCCTTATCATGAACTTAAAATGATGTGCTTAGGTGCCAAGATTAGTAAATAAAGTAAAAATTGAGTAACGTGAAACTATCGTTTAAAATTGCCTGTGAAGTGCTGTGTGTGCTTCTGTGTATACAGCTCTGTGCAGAAGTAGGTATATATAAATGTACAGAGTAAGTTTGGTTTATCAGAGGGCATATATGCAAAGTATAACTTACGTTAAATTCTATAAAAGAGAGTGGGAAAAGAAAAAATAAAGACCATATATCTTTGGCAAAGAGTTGCGTGCCATGAATAAGTTTAATGCATGAATGATACTAATCATTGTTCTTATGCATATATTTAACTTAAGAATTAAATGAAATAATCTCTGTAGTGCCTTTCTCATAGTGCCTGGCATTTTGAAAGGGTTAATGAAATGCTGACCATTATTCATAGCATCCTCATTATTATTTGCGTTTAGTTACGTTGCAGTGCAGATAACTTCTTTGGTGAATTGTCAGTCAAAAGTCAGATCCCATCCTTAAGCTGTCTTTAGGGAAGTGCTCAGATTGGCTTCCTCTGTGTTCTGCAGGCAGCAATCACTATCCCCTTTTCTAACCAATCTGGTAGTAGCCAGGGGAAAGGACATGAAGTCAGGCTTAATGGAAGCGCCTTTCCTGCTTTGAGAGTTTTCTGCTTTCCTGTCTTCATGTGAGTGAGAAAATGTTGATGGTCTACTGTGGAACAAGAAGAGACTTTTCTTGCTATTTATGCTTTTTATTTCAGTGTCTTGCCATAGTGCCATATTTAAGATCCACTGATAAGAGTTCCCAGAGTCACACTTTTGTCATGAGTCTGAGGCAGGCAGTGACAACTTCTATTTGCCTGTTGAAGCTGGTTCTATTGTATCAATAGAAATGCATTTATATGTTTTGATATAGACAAGGAAAAGTGACACACCTATCCCTTGACTGGATAACCTTGTACCAAAGGGTAGAATTTCTATATTCCTGTAATTTTTTTTTTTTAAAGTTAGATGCACCAGAAACTCTACTATTACTGAAATTTTACTAAACTAGAAGTACTTCCCTAATTTTTATTATGCTTTTCTACTTCCTAAGTGTTTTATTCAATATACGTTGTTTTCTTTTCAAATTTAACACACACACTATACCAAATTCAATATTTGTTTCTTGAGAAGAGCAAAATAAGTGGTGATATATGGAAGATGGTTATATCCCAGCTAACTTTATGCATTTCTTCCAAGTCTTCTCAGAGGCAAGCAAATTCCTCGACAGTACTGCAGGCAGAAGTACACGAATATGGTTACTGAGGTTGATTTGTAGGAAAAATGAAGGGAGCTTATTGTTATAAAGTGAGAAAGACTTCTGGCTACTACTCAGTTGTTTTATGCACCTCACACTGTTAGCCTGTTTGGTAGGAAAGGATTCTAGTTCCTTTGCTTAGCAATAGCAAAAAGCCCCAATCACTGGAAGGAATAAGAAATAAGATTTAGATTTTTCAGCATTACAAATCCATATGAAGTTCTGCCAATACAGGCTTTAACTTACTCATGGTTCTATCCTCAGAATATGATCTTAACTAAGATCTGTGAATAACAGAATGAATGCACAGAATTTGTAATTTATTCTAAACATTACAAATTTTGTTTTAAAAGAGGAGACAGAGCAAAAAAGTATTTTTCAGTGTTCGAATATTCATTTCTTATTATTTTTTTTAGAAGACAAAATGTGTTAACCATTTTGTATTGCAGTAATAGAATGATTCCAATTTTGTGCATAAAACTTCATTTATGCTATCGAATGAATGAGCCAAATTAAATTATTACCAAAAATTGTAACAGTTACATGAAAAAATTCATTTTATATGACAAAACATTTTAGGATGATGAAAGAACTATTAGTCAAAAAAGAGGTACTTTATTGAAAAAGAACTCTTGAGGCCTTGCAACTCTACTCATTTGAACCCTGAAAGAAGAGTACAGGCTCATAGTAGAAATAACCATTTAATTTATCAATTTTCCCAGAAGAAGTGGCCTTCTGTGGCAGAATATAAGAATTTATCTTCTTTAAATTAATTAAATTTTGTTTTTTGTAGGATATATTTAAACTCTAACCTTCCATTTTCACTCTGAGAATAATACTCAGGTGTCACAATTTTTCCAACAGGAAAGTTGTACTTCTGATAATTAATATTCTTTTGGTATCTTCAGTTTTGACATAGAAGTAATTACAAAAGCCGTAATAATGAAAAAAAGAATAGTTTCCCTTCATTGAATGATTACACTGTTAGCACTATGGCTAGCTTATTATAATCTCTTATTCTTATTGCTTAAAATGAAGAAAAGTGTTTTATTTACTTCTCTGTAAATCAGCTTTCTGCTAAGTTATTATATGCACCTGTATAGATGTTCAATATGTTCATTTTGGGGAATAATTCAATTAAATGAATATTCTGTCTTAAAACAAGCACACTAAAAATCCATGAACCTTTACCCTATTTACCGTTTGGTTATGTCCTGGTAAGTAATTTGGAATATTGGACTGGGTAAATCGAATGCAAAGGCAAAATTGGAAGCTCAAGAAAATAAATAATGTATTTTTAAAAATTTAGTTGAAAGCAAGATAAATGAGAGAGGTGGTTTATTGGTTTGCTTAAGGACTGGTGTTTCCATTTTACCCAACCTTAATAAAGCTGTGGATTTATACACAGGAGTTTTGTGTACAGTGGTAAAAACACTAGTGTTGATGCTTTAAATTTCATAAGGCATAAAAGGCATATAAATAAATGGTAGGAACTATCATATAAAAGCAGAAGAACTTTGGAATTATTTTTATCTTTTTCGTTTGTTTTAACTAAAAAACCCTAGTTTACCCATTTCTCCTACCCCCCAACCCCTCCTCTGGCAACCACCAATTTGTTCTCTGTATCTATGAGCTTTTGTTTATTTGTTTGTTTTTAAGATCCACATGCAAGAGATCATCTGGTAATTGTATTTCTCTGACTTATTTCATTTAGCATAATGCCCTCCAGGTTTATCCCTGTTGTAGCAAATGACAAGGTTTCATTCTTTTTTTATGGCTAAACAATATTCCATTGTTTATGGAGACATATCTGTCTGTCTCACATCTTCTTTATCCTTTCATCCATTGATGGACACTTAGGTTGCTTCCATACTCTGGCTATTGTAAATAATGCTGCAATGAACATGGAAGTGCAGAGAATCTTTCTGAGTTAGTGTTCTTGTTTTCTTTAGATAAATACCCAGAAATGGAACTACTGGATCATATGGTATGATGGATGTGGGGAAAGGGTTCTAATTTACATTCCCACCGGTAATGCATGAGGGTTCCCTTTTCCCCACATCCTCACCAAAGCTTGTTATTTCTTTTCATTTGATAATAGTCATTCTAGCAGGTGTGAGGTGATATCTCACTGTGCTTTGGAATTGCATTTCTGGGTTCTCTTTTCTAGTCCATTCATCCATGTGTCTCTTTTCATGCTAACACCATACTGTTTTAATTACTATAACTTTATAATATATTTTGAAAGCAGAGTGCAGTGCCTCCAGTTTTGTTCTTCTTTCTCAAAATTGCTTTGGCTATTCAGGGTCTCTTATGGTTCCATACAAATTTTAGGATTGTTTGTGTTATTTCTGTGAAAAATTCCTTTGGAATATTGATGGGGATTGCATTGAATTTGTATATTGTTTTGGGTACTATGGACATTTTAACAATGTTAATTCTTCCAGTCCATGGGCAAGGAATATCTTTCCATTTATTTGTGTCTCCTTCAATTTATTTTATTAACATCTTGCAGTTTTCAATAAAAAAGTCTTTCATCTCCTTGGCTAAATTTATTCCTAGGTATTTTATTCTTTTTGATGCATTTGCAAATGGGATTGTTTTCTTAATTTTTCTTTTTGGCATTTTATTATTAGTGTATCAAAACAACAGATTTTTGCATATTGATTTTATGTCCTGTAACTTTACTGAATTTATTAGTTCTAACAGTTTTTAATGAAGTCTTAAGGTTTTCTATATACAGTATACTATCTGCAAATAGTGACAGTTTTACTTCTCCCTTTCCAATCTGGATGCTTTTTGTTTCTTTTTCTTGCCTAATTGCACTAGCTAGGACTTCGAATACTATGCTGAATAGAAGTGACAAGAGGGGGTACCATTGTCTTGTTCCTAGTCTTAGAGGAAAAGCTTTCAGCTTTCACCATTGAGTATGATGTTATCTGTGGGGTTGTCCTATATGGCCTTTATTATGTTGAGGTGTCTTCCCTCTATACCTGTTCTGATGAGAGTTTTGAATCACAAAAGGATGTTCAATTTTGTTGAATGCTTTTTCTGCATCTATGGAGATGATCATATGATTTTGTCCTTCATTTTATTAATTTGAAGTATCACATTGACTGGTTTGTGGCAGTTGAATCATACTTGCCTTGTATCCTTGATATAAATCCTACTTGATAATGGTGTATGAGCCTTTATATATATTGCTGAATTCAGTTTGATAATATTTTGTTGAGTATTTTTGCATCTATTCATCAGGGATATTGGCCTGTAATTTTCTTTTTTCATGATATCTTTGGTTTGGGTATGAGGGTAAAGTTGGCCTTGTAAAATGAGTTTGAAAATGTTTCCTTATCTTCTGTTTTTTTGGAAGAGTGTGAGAAGGATTAGTATTCGTTTTTGAATGTTTGGAAGAATTCACCAGTGAAGCAATCTGGTTCTGAACTTTTGTTTGTTGGGAGGTTTTGATTACTAGTTCAATCTCTTTACTGGTAACTGGTCTATTCAGATTTTCTATTTCATCACGATTCAGTCTTGATAGTTTTATGTTTCTATAAATTTATCCATTTCTTCTAGGTTGTCCAATTTGTTGTCTTTTTTTTTTTTTTTTTTTTTTTT
>RJWK010042905.1:0-18977 GCA_004363435.1 Platanista minor
CCTGCCTTGTATTCCTTGTTCTTGTGTCTTTTCCCTAAACCAGGGCCATGAGAGCTGCTGGGGGCAGGGGTCTGCATGTGTGTCACCCCCTCCTCGCCACATCCTTTATCCTGTTGGGTGGCCACATGGAGGGGCTGGGGAGAGGAGGTGCCCACGCCTACCCTGGAATGTCTGGATGTGGTTGGACATCAGGTTCCGGGCCTGGTAGATGTAGCAGGAGAGCTGGTAGTAGTGGGGCTCTGGGTAAGAGAGGATTGGGAGTCGGCTTGCGTGTCCGCCCCCCACCCCCAGGACCCCCACCCCATGCCCCCTGCTCCCTGCCCTCAGCTGCTGGGTGTCTCTGGGGCCACGCAAGCCGACTCCCAATTGAATGCTCACTGTTGAAGACGCAGTAGATGAAGGGCAGGTTGGGTGGCTGGGTGATCTCTGGGGGAGCCCTCCAGGAGCTCCTGATTTTGTCCAGTCTCCGTGTCAACGACACCATGTCCGCTTCCCTCTTAGCTTGCTGTTTCATATCTAGACTCTGTGCCCAGGACAGACTCCCTGAGGCTCATAGGTGCCTTTCCTGTCTCCCCCAGCCCAGGCCCAGGTCACCCTTCTCCCCATCCAAAGCCTGAGGATGTGGCTCCGGGGCCCAGGTCCCCCCACCTGCAGTGGTCAGTACATCTGGCCACACGGGGCGTCTCCATCTGCCTGGTGCACCAGAGGGCCCTGGCTCCGGAGGTGGGGTTGCAGGGAGGAGACACCTGGGGCTTTACCAAGGATCCCTCCAGGAGGAATATGGGTGCAATGCCCTTGACCTTGGTGGGGGCCAGCCTGCGGTGCCAGCGGCGGCGGCGGAACTGGCTCTGGGGCTGAGGGTTCAGGTGGAACTTGGAGCCGAAGACGCCGTACTCCCAGCCTGCCTCGTCCTCAGCCAGGCTGGGGTGGTGCTGCGGGGAGAGCAAAGTCGCCCTCCCACCCGGTGGGTCCCACCCTCTCACCCAGCTGAGGGTGGCTGGGGGTGGGTCTCACCCATGGTCCCGCCAGGTCCCTGACCAGGCGGCCCCTCACCAGCTGCAGGAAGGACAGGGTCTCCTGCTCATGGCTCAGCCTCCCGTGGTCCCGGTAGCGCACGCGCGCCCAGCGCCGGCGGCGGCAGGAGTAGTAGGTCTTCTCCACTGAGTTCCAGACCTGGGGCAGCCCCGAGGGCGGGATGCCCACTCCGTACTCCCAGCCTGAGGGACCAGGACACAGCCCGTGGGTGCCCAGGGGCCCACAGGCTCAGGGGCTCGGACAGGCCTGAGAGATAAGCCCCAGAAGGGCAGGCCGAGGGGGCAGTGCTGCCCCTCACGTCCAGGTCTCTCCGGCCACAAAGGAAGGTGTGGTCACACTGTGTCACCCAGGTGGCCTGGGCTCAACTGCTCATCTTACAGACAAGGAAGGTGAGGCTCACAGGCGTCCTGGGACCCGCACAAGGTCACACAGCCTGTAAGTAGCAGAGGCTGCATCTTGAGCCCACGTCTTCCGACTCCCAGCCCACCGCCCCTTCCCTGGAGCCACCTGGGGTGAACCAGGCTCTGGACGCAACCCCAGTTCACATGCTCGGGAGGCACTAAGCACCTGCCCTGTCTCAAAGCTGGGGCCCACGTCCGTGGCAAGGGTGGAGACCCTGCTGTCCGGGGACTGAGGACCCCCAGGAATGCAGGCCTACCCCACCCTGACAGCCTGGCTACTTTCAGTTCCAGGCCCTGCCGCCCTTAGCCGCTGCCCAGAGGACTGACCCTCATTGTCCACCGCGTGGTTCAGCTCCACAGCCCAGTTCTTCGCGTGCCAGCCTTGGGGGCACTTCACATTCTCCCGGGCCTCCACGGGTTCTCCGTTCTGTGCGTGGACAGAGAGGGCGGGCCAAGGGCCGTCTTGCTTGCCTACGACAGCTATCATGGCCTCCAGCCCCCAGGAGCAGACCGCGCTGGTTACATCTGATGCCACCCACGTGGTCACTTAATATGCTTTTACTGGCTTGCCTTTCCGAACCGTACGTGTATTTTTTTTTTTTTTTCTTCTTGCGGTACACGGGCCTCTCACTGTTGTGGCCTCTCCCATTGTGGAGCACAGGCTCCGGATGCACAGGCTCAGCGGCCATGGCTCCTGGGCCCAGCCACTCTGCGGCATGTGGGATCTTCCCGGACCGGGGCACGAACTCGCGTCCCCCGCATCAGCAGGCGGACTCTCAACCACTGCGCCACCAGGGAAGCCCCGTACGTGTATTTTTTTAAAGGAAACTTTATATAAGCAGTGTCAGTGGAACCACTCACCATAAATAGGAAACAACTGTAGGAATGACTGTGAAAGCAAAATAGTGTGACTGAATCTCAGCTGGACGCTGCTGCCTGCTCAAGGCGGCTCTTGGGAAGGGGAGACCAGTGTGCGTGACAGATGGGTTAAACCTCACTGTCCATCAGTGGCCACCAGTCTCCTGGGGCTCCTTAAATTTAAGTTCGTTAAAAAAGAAACAAAATTTGGGAATTCCCCTGTGGTCCAGTGGTTAGGGCTCCACGCGTCCACGGCTGGAGGCCCAGGTTCTATCCCTGGTCGGGGAACTAAGATCCTGCATGCCACACGGTGCAGCCAGAAAAAAAGAAACAAAATTCAAAGTTTAGCTCCTTACTGAACTTTGAATTCTGGGTAAAAGCGCCACCTTCGGAAGGGGAAAGGAAAGGTGCCCACTCTGTCGTTCTTCCAGTCCCATTTAGGGACCCCTCCCCACCACCTTGGGATACAAACCCCATCAGTGCTCACCCAAGGTCATACCAGGGAGCAGGGCTCAGATAGTAACACCTGATCCAGTGCTCTTTCCACTCAGACACCCCAGCTTCCAAGGTGCCCCCCTGGTTGAATCGCTTGCGCCCCCCGCACCCCTGCTCACCACGTCTGTGTTGGGGATGGCGGCAGGCACCCAGGCCCCAGTGGCGTCCCGGTGCTGGTTCTCGTACACCTCCTCCAGCACCTGGCTCTTGTTGATGTCTGTGTCCAGGAGGAGCCTGGGGGCAGTGAGACCCCAAGTTCCCAGCATATCTCCCTGAGCTTACAGGCCCCTGGGGTCCTTCTCTGTTGGCTGAGTGCTCCCATACCTGGCAGCCCCACCTGCTCTGGGCAAGGCTGGGCAGCGGGGCCTGGCATGCAGGGTAGGGTGGTGGGCAGGGCCCCCTGTCCTATGCACCCCAGCCCCCGGGATCAGGCTGCAGTGGCTGTGTGCCCGCCTCTCTGGGCTGCTGCCTACTGGCCCTCCTGGGTGAAAAAAGAAGCGTCAGCTCCAGTGCTGCCTGTCCCGGGGCACACAGGCTCCGGGTCCCGCATCCCAGCCTTACCTCCGCTGAGGTTCCACTGTCCACGGCCCCTGCCAGTGCCATCCATGAGGCTCCTTGAAATCTTCCTTGGGGAGGGCCTTGTGCCCCATGACGTCCGAGAAGCTGGGGCAGTGCTGCAGCCACTGCTGTCCCCACTGGTCCTTATACTTGGCCTGGTTCTCGTACTGGGGGAGGGGAGTCCATCAGTGCCTGCTGCCACCCCCAGCCTACCCAGCACCGGCCCTAGGCACCCCCACTCTGGGCTGTAGGCACCTCCCAGAAATGTGGTAGTCAGGCAAAGGGCCATGTGGCACCTGCCCGGGGGCAGGAGCTGCATTGTCGTTTGTAATGGGACAGCACTGCCCCCGCTGTCAATCAGCACAGGCAGCTGCCACTCATCAAGTGCTCACTGTGGCTGGGCCCATGCCAAGGGCATTACGTGAACTATCCCCTTTCAGCTGCACACTCCCATTTCACAGGTGAGGAGACTGAGGCTCAAAGGTCACCTCTACCCCAGGCGGCTCAGCTGTCGAGGAGTGGTGTGGGGTGGATGCCTGCGTTAGAGCCTGGTGGTGCCTGCGATGTGACCTGTCCGCCCCGTGTCACTGCTGACCCTGGGGAACCTGGTCCTGCTCCACCACTGCCCCGTCTTTGCTGCCTCTGGACCTTTCTTCCACATTCCCCTTCTGGGCACGCACTCATCCTAAATCCCTCTCTGTCTCAGCACCTCCAAGTTCTACAATCTATCCACAACATGCAACTTAGGAACCATGAAAATGTTTTGACAAAGTAAGTTAAAAAACCCGAAACTCAAAACTTATTTCTCTTCTGTTCTCAGGACCTTCTCCTGAGCCATGTCCTCCCCTCTGATTACAGAGCGGCCTCTGGCCGGCTGCTCACACACCTCCTGGGTTTACGGTTCTAAGGGAACATGACTCATTTCCGGCTCCTCCGACTGTCCCAGGCCTCCCCCTCCCCGGGACCACCAGGCTGGGCTGCAGGACCTAGCTGGGGTCGGCAGGGGTCCCGGGCTGTCATGCTGATGATGGACCAGACCCCCTGCAAGCAGTCGGAGCCTTGCTCACCTCACATACCCTGAACTAATTGGGAGAAACTCCCAATAAACCTCCATCTGGGTGAGAGTGACCAGCCCCAGGGGACCATTCAGCTGCCCTCCTGTCACCACAGCCTATGGCTTGTCAACAGGGGACCTCTTTAGTTTCTGCCGCCTCTCTCAAGCCCCTTTCACGGTTCTCAGATTCCGCCAGTGATGTTCCTCTCCACCTTCGGAGCTGGGCTGTTGCCGGGTCACCCTCCTGCCGGCCCAACCCGGGGCCCCACTCACCGTCTCCGCGGACACGACCACTTCGCCCTGGCGGAGCAGCTGCAGATCCTTGCTGTCTGTCACGTTGCCGAGCCACATGCAGACCCGGAGCTGGGCCGGGAGCGTGTCCTTCTTTCCTTCACCCTCTGGGTACTGAGCCAGAGGCAGGTCAACAACCACGGGGGTGCAGGCCCCCAGGGGCAGGGGTGCGGGTGAAGGAGGGGCACAGACCCCTGCCACTTCACCTTGAGCCCTGGGAGCAGGGGCCTCACACTGAGCTGGGTGATGGGCATAATAACAGAGGCTGGTACGGGTTGTGGGGGGAGAGGGTCAGTGCCGCTGGGGAACCTGGGAATGCTTCAGGGAGGAGTGGTGCTGGTGGTGCCATTGACAGTGATGCTTGCTCTGTACCAGGCAACGTGCTAAGTGCTCTGATCCTCACACACCACCACAAGGCGGGCATCATTATCGCCAGGCCCATTTCACAGAGGAGCAGGCTGAGGCCAGGAGTTGGTCAGGAGTTGGCTCCGGCTCACACAAGCCAGTGAGTAGTAGAGCCAGGATTCAAGTCTCAGTGATTCTTGCAAGACGAGAGGGACTCAGGTGGGCCCTTCCACCATGGCGAAAAGGGCAGGGGGGAGCCAGGGACGTCTCCAAGACGGAGGCAGTGTCCCCCACCTGCCTCCCAGGGGGAGGGCTGGAAGCACAGGGCCATCTTCAGGGCAGGGGACTTGTGGTCAGTCAGCCTTATTTATGGATTGTGTCTGATGTGAGGGGCTGGCACCCAAACCTTATAGGTATTAAATATGTAGATAGCAGCCAATCGTGGTCCAGGGGAGACAGGACAGGGACAGGACCAAGTGAAGCATCAGGATGATGGAGGGGACAAATTTGAAGAATATTTATGGGTAGCATGGACTTGGTGTCGGCCACATGCTGATGGTCCCAGGCCCCCGCCTTTCTCTGGAGAACTGTTTAAACCCCATTTCACCCGGTAAAGGGCCTGACAGAGAGGAAGTGGGCATGCTCTTGGGAGGCTCATGGGGGCTGCCCGGGGCGGGGGGGTTCTGGGCTTCTCCCTTGGGATGTCCTGGGCCCTCTCCTCCCATGAGGACCCCTGGCCTCCCCACCTGCAGGAAGAGGGTCTGTGTCTTCCCACAGAACCTGCCAGAGTGCTGGGCCCCGGTCGGGGAGAACAGGATGGTGTGGGCGGGCACCTGTGCATAGGCCACTCGCTGCTCCCGGGACATCAGCCAGATCATCACGTCCGGGAGGCTCATCTGGGGCTGCCAGGCGGGAGAGCGTCAGGCCCACGTGGCCGGCTCCAAGGCCCACTCGCAGCCGGAGTGTCCAGCACCCACCTCGGGGAGCACGGCATCGAGGCGGTACAGCCAGCCCTCCACGGTGGCCACCATGTCCCTGGGCTGGGCTTCCCTGGCCTTCTGGGCCAGCTCCTGCAGAAGGAGGCTGCGGAGCTGCCACCTCTTCTTGTCCAGGTCGGTTGCTTTGGGCTGATCAGTCATGCAGGGCAGTGGGCACCTGTGACCAGGACCGGGAAGGCGGGGGCTGAGTCTCCCTCCATGTCACTTGCTCACCATCCCGCCCGGCCTCAGTGCCCTTCCTAGACCCAAGATCCTGCCGCACGCCTGCTGGCCTGACCTGGGAGCCCTGCCCAGCCTCCTCTCACTGCAGTCCAGGCCCCGGGGCCTTACCCTTCCGCTTCCCATCCTCCCAGCCCCTGCAGCGTGCCAGGCCCGTGCTCAGGACCTCCTCGTGGACAGAGGTGTGAGCTGTGAGGCAGGGCCCGACCACACCCGGGCGGGAGGAGGGAGGATCCAAGTGGGCTGCCGGGCCACGAGGAGCCTTACAATGGCTCTTCCAGAACAGGCAGAACCCCTGAAGAGAGCCTTGTGGACAGAAGGAGCGGCCGGGGAAAAGGTACGGGCCGGGACCGTGCAGGGCTTGTCTGGACAACGGGGAGGCTGGTTTGGTAGGAGCACCAGGCATGGGTGTGGGGGGAACAGTGATGGGTGGGGAGGTCAGGGCCATTTTGGGGGTCCCTGAATGGGAGAGAGGCAGCTCTGTGGCTCGGGGAGAGATCTGCGCAGAGCTCCTATTTCCTGCGGAGGCAGGGGTGCGGAAGGGTGGCGGTGAGGGTCCTGTCTGTACCCCAGACCCTGTGTGAGCCTGATCGATCTGGCTCAGCCCCAGCCCCGGGTGAGGTGCCCACCGCCCCTACTTGCAGTCCTCCATCAGCTCCCTCAGCAGTTTCTTCCACTGGGGGAGCAAAGCCGGGTCCCTTGGATTCCTCATGGATTTCAGGGTGTCCAGATTGGCTTTCTGCCCAGCAGGAGAGAAGTAGCAAGTGAGCATGGGGCTCCCTCAGGACAGGCTGCAGGGCTGATTGGCCCAAGATGGTTTCAGCCAGGACTTGGGGACATTTGAGGGGTAACCCGGGGATGTCAGTCCAAAGCTGTCACACGCCCTTGCAAGGCTAGGATTCCCACCCACCCTCCCAATGGGTGGCGGGAAGGAGCCAGGACAGGGTGGGACCGTGAAGAGGTTACAGGGCCCTGACGCTGGGCTCCCCTTCTATCGGTGCGAGAAAGTCATGTCTGAGGCAGGGGCACCGGGTGGCTCTCCTGCCTAAAACTGCTCGGCGGCTTCCTTCCTTAGCGGTCACGAAGACCTTTTGTGATCGGACCCTTACCAGCTTCCCTGGCCTTATTTCCACCTCACCGCCAGGCCCCCACCACCCCCAAACTTCCTATCACCATGGCTCTGCCCGTCGTTCCCTTCTCTGCACCCCACCACTGCCCCCAGCAAGACTCTGCTCCAATGTCATCTCCTTTTTGAACACCTCCTCTGACTCTCCTCTCTTCACCTCCCCCACCTCAATCTCTCTGCCCCCATGGTTTTCCTGCATCTCCACCGCAGCCCTACTGCACTGCGTACCGCCTATTTGCATATCCGACTTCCCTGCCGGCAAAGACTGTGTCTACCCATCGTTGTGTCTTCAGTGCCTGTGTCTGGCACGTCCGTCTCAATTGGTGTGGAGTGCATGATAGAGCTGAGTGACCGGGTTCCTAAGACTGCGATTCATTTTCCCAAGTCTCCCATCAATGACCCGGGTCCTTCCCTGTACCACCACCCCATCCCCCATCCCCACACCACTCACCAGGCGGTCCCGAGTGAACTGGAGGAGGTTGAGGCAGTTCATGCGGAAGCTGACGTCCTCCCAGTAGGAGGTCACGGCCACGACGGGCTTGGTGTTGTACCAGGGCACATAATGGTAGATGTTCCCTGAGACACAGAGACATGAGCTGGAGGTCTGAGGGACAGTGTTCCCTCACTGTGTCCCCTCAGAGGACCTTTCTTGGGCTACTTCATTCCTCTAGGATCTGCTAAGCATCCTCACTGGACCCCTCCTACTGGAAGGTGGGATGCAGGCCAGTCCAGGATGGACGCGCTTTGATGAGCACAGCCGGCTGGCCGGAGCATTCACTGTGCTCAGTGTCACACAGCCTTACAGAGTCCCCAGTTTACAGGTGGGAAAACCCAGGCTAGTGATGGGAAGCAGTTTCCCTGTGGTGGCACAAGCAGGTGGTATAACGCAGGCATTCAGTTCCAGAGCCCGTGCCCCTAACTCAGGCAAGATGCCAAGGCCAGGGGCCTGCCCTGAGGTAGAGTTTTCCTTCTGGGTAGTGGGTAGGCACAGGAGGAGTGGGTTCTGGGTTCGGGAGCCCCGGGGTTTGGTTGGCGTGGGCAGACATCGGACATGAAGGGCCTGCCGTGCAGAGGAGCAGGGTACAGGAGCAAGCATGGACAAAGCCAGTGATGGGCTTGGCAGGCTGGGTCTCCTGGCCACGATCCTTATTGAAAAGAGCGGGGGAACTCCCTGGTAGGGCAGTGGTTAAGAATCCGCCCGCCAGTGCAGGGGACACGGATTCCAGCCCTGGTCCGGGAAGATCCCACAGGCCGCGGAGCAGTTAAGCCCGTGCGCCACAACTACTGAGCCTGCGCTCTAGAGCCCGTGCTCTGAAACAAGAGAAGCCACCGCAATGAGAAGCCCACGCACCGCAACGAAGACCCATCGCAGCCAAAAAATAAAATAATAAATAAATTTATTAAAAAAAAGAAAAGAGGGGGGAAAAGCTAGGAAACATAAATAAAGGAATCTCTTTTTTTTTTTTTGGCCACACTGTGTGGCTTGAGGGATTTTAGTTCCCCAACCAGGGATCGAACCCGGGCCCATGAGAGTGAAAGCGTGGAGTCCTAACCACTGGACCACCAGGGAATTCCCAAGGGATTCTTTTTATGAGATGTATTGCTGGGTTGACATAAAAGCAAGAAATCCACAGAAACCAAAAATAAAGTAAAAGCAGAAAGTCTGTGGGGCAAGCAGAAGCAAAGCGGACTTTTGTCCTCTGAGTTTCTGGCAAATCTTGGAGAACCGGTTCTTCTCTTTGACGACTGCCAGGGCCCAGGAGAGAGAGCCGAGCACTGCCCGGGGTGGGCAGTCTAACAGGACACCCCATGTGACATGGGTGGAATTGCATCCCCTATAAAACTATGTTGAAGTCCCAATCCCTGCTACCTTTGCATGTGACCTTATTTGGAAATAGAGTCATTGCAGCTGTAATTAGGTAAGACGAGATCGTACTGGAGTAGGTTGGACCCTTAACCCATAATGACTGGGGTCCTTATAAACAGAGGACAGGGACAGAGAAATGACAGGCCTGTAGAGACACAGAGACAGAGGCAGAACGCCGTGTGGAGATGGAGACAGAGATGCAGTGATACATCTACAAGCCAAGGAGCACCGAAGATGGCAGCCACCATGCAGGAGCTGGGAGAGAGGCGTGGAAGAGATTCTCCTCCGGGTCCATCAGAAGGAATCAACCCACCAACACCTTGATTTCAGACTTCTAGCCTCCAGAACTGTGAGAGAACTTATTCGTGTTGTTATAAGCTGCCCAATTTGCAGTACATTCTGATGGCAGCCCAAGCAAACTAGTCTGCTATGCAGAGCTGGCACTGCAAACCCTAAACCCTCAGTCAGTGAGAAAGAATCCACCACACGGAAGAAGACAGTAAGGAAACTCGCCCGTCTCCAGCGTGGCTCCGGGTAGAGGGGCAGGAATTTTCCCTAAAATTTGTAACCACAAGTGGGGCCTCACGCAGGTTGCATTCTGCGCTCATGCCACCTGCACGGTCGGGAGAAAACTTGACGCAGTCTCTGGTTGGCAGTGCCCCAGGTAACTGAGAAGGCAAAGGCAAATTCTTCACTGGAGCATGAAATTTGGGTCAAGTCCCAAAGGACTCCCACAGATAAAGTTCCAAGAAAACGAGCAGCTAAGAAGCAATATACATACCCTCTACCCCAGCAATTCTGCTCCTAGGTATACAACCAACAGAAAGGCATAGAACAGCATTATCAAAAGAAAAATGTTCACAGTAGCACTACTCATAACAGTCCAAAATTAGCAACCACCAAAATTTCCTTCAGCAGTAGAAGGCATAAATAAATTACAGTATTTGCACAATGGAATACTATACAGCAATGAGAATAAATGAGCCACAACTACACCCAACAGCATCTAGGTTTGTGAATACATTTCACAAATAAAATTGATGAGCAAAAGAAGCCAGGCACAAAACCATACATACTATATGATTTCTTTTGTATAAAGTTAAAAACCAGACAAAACCAACTGGCATTTAGGAGAGGGATAGCAGCCCTTGGTAGAGGGGTGCGAAGGGGCTCAAGGGGCCTCTGGGATGTTGGGACTTTGTTTCGTGGTCTGAATGTTGCTATGTGGGTATGTTTGCCTTGCGATAATTCATTGAGCTGGACGCTTTGGTTTGTGTACTCTCCCATAGATGTGTTATACTTGAATCAAAAGTTTACTCAAGAATTTAAGAAAATAGTGGGAGCAAAAAAGGCAACATACATAAGATACAGTGTGTCAAGTGGTGGAAAATGCTATAGAGAGGGATGAAGTGAGGGAGAGGGAAGTTTTTAATAGAATGGTTGATTACCTAAGGCCTCTCCTGAAAAATCTAGAAGAAATTATGCAGAATGAAGCCCAGAGAGATGAAAAACGTGGAAGAAAGATTTTTTTTTAATGGTCCATATTAAATGGACCAGATTTAATAGCTTTCTTTCTTTCTTTCTTTTCTTTCTTTCTTTTTCTTTCTTTTTCTTTCTTTTTCTTTCTCTCTCTCTCTCTATCTCTCTCTCTTTCTTTCTTGGCTGCGTTGGGTCTTTGTTGCTGTGCGTGGGCTTTCTCTAGCTGCGGTGAGCAGGGGCTACTCTTCGTTGCAGTGCGTGGGCTTCTCAGTGTGGTGGCTTCTCTTATTGAGGAGCACGGGCTCTAGGCGCATGGGCTTCAGTAGTTGTGGCACTAGGGCTCAGTAGTTGTGGCTCACGGGCTGTAGAGCACAGGCTCAGTTGTTGTGGCGCACGGGCTAAGTTGCTCCGTGGCATGTGGGATCTTCCTGGACCAGGGCTCGAACCTGTGTCCCCTGAGTTAGCAGGTGGATTCTTAACCACTGCACCACCAGGGAAGTCCCAAAAGAGTTTAAAATGTGCAGAACAGAATGAGAAGTTCCACAGAGGATAGAGTGAATTTGAGACAGAGCTAGGAAAGAAAAGAGGAAGAGGTAATTTTCAAAGAGAAAGTATTTTATAATTATCCAGAATTGTTGAAAAGACTCCAGTTTCAGACCCTGGCACTGAGTGAATCACTGGAATGATAAATAAGCAGAGATCCATGACTGGGGCTCTCAGATATGAGCATGCCGATACAAGACAGCAATTTTCTTCTTCTACTCTTGGAGAGGGTACAAAAGCAACAAGGAGAAGGAAAATAACTCCATTTTCAGCAAAACAAGGAGACAGATATAATCTGCAGGCTCAAAATACACATAAGGGCTGCCAAAAGCAACTGGGAGTGCCCTCGGAGCTGCAAGTATTGAAGGGTGGCCGAAGTCACCTGCGGGGAATGAATATAGCTAGACAGACAGCGAGAGTCACGACTTGATGGGAGCCGAGTGCAGAAAGTGCCAGCAAAAATACACCCCCAGAACAAACTCAGGACTCAGACAAGGACATGTGAGCTGGCAAAACTCAGAAAACGAATAGATAAAAACCAAAAACATCACAGGAAGGAAGACCACATGAAAGGAAGCCCAAGGGACATTAGACTCTGCAGACAATCCAGTGAGAGGCACAGAAATAAGAAAAGTGACCAAAATATGATGGAAATAAAGAGCCAAAAAGGATCAGGGAGAAAATGACAGATCTAGAAGAAAACCAAGGAGAATTATTAAGCCCATAAATGGAGACCCCAAAGTAGAAAACCTGAACAATGGAACAGAATATTTAAAAATATAATTTAAAAAAAACTCACATGGGAAAAGGATAGTCCTTTTAACAAATGGTGCTTGAAAAATTGGATACCCATATGCCAATTAATTCCAAATGAATCATAGAGCTAAATATAAGAATTAAAACTAAAACATCTTAGAAGAAAAAATTGGAGAAAATCTTCGTGGTCCTGGGTTGGTCAAAGAGTTCTTAGATATGACACGATAAAAGAAAAAATAATTGAACTTCAGCCAATTGAAAATGTTTGCACTTCAAAAGGCACCATTAAGAAATGGAAAAGACAAGCCACAGACTATTTGCAAATCATATATCTGATAAAGGACTTGTATTTAGAATATAAAAAGGACTCTTACAACTCAGTAATAAGACAAACAATCCAACTAAAAAATGAGCAGAAGATTTGAATAGATGTATAAACAAAGAAGTTGCATGAATGGCTAAGAGCACATGAAAAGATGCTCAGTATCATTAGATATTAGGGAAATGCAAATTACAGCCACAATGAGATACATAGCCACAGTAATAAATACATAAAAAGGAAATAACGAACACTGTCGAGGATGTGAAGAAACCACAGCATCACATATCGCTGAGGGAATGTAAAATGGTGCAGGCACCTTAGAAAAGTTGGGCAGTGTCTTAAAAAGCTATTCCACTTCTAACTATATGTCCACACAGAGACTTGTACATAAACATTCATAGCAGCTTTATTCATAATAGACAAGAAGTAGAGGTAACACAGTGACCATAAACTCATGAGTGGATTAACAAATGATGAATGATACGTGTGTATGAGGGAATACTATTAGGTGATAAAAAGGAACGAAGGACTGATGTATGCTACACCATGGATAAGCCTCTACAACGTTATGCCAAGTGAAGGCCAGATGCAAAAGGCCACATATTTTACGATGCCTTTAATATGAGAAGTCCAGAAAAAGTAAATACACAGAGACAGAAGGAGACTGGTAGTTGTGTGGGCCCTGGGACGGGAATGCAAGAATGACTCCAAACAAACATGAGGGATTTCTTGGGGAGAAAGGTTCTAAGATGGGGCACAGTGATGGCTGTCCAACTCTGTAAATTTACTAAAATGTATTGAATGGTACAAAACAAATGGATTTTATGGTATGTAAATTACACCACTAAATAAATTACTAACAAAAGAAAAGAAGACTTGAATCTACATACTGAAAGGTACACCATATGCCAGGGAAAACTGACCCCAGAGGATGAACATGTGGCCACATCCTATTGAAGTTATTGGACTTTCAAGATAAAGAAAGAACCTTCGGGCAGCTGGACAAAAAAATGAAGAAATTTATAGGGAAAAAAAAAATCAGAAAGAGAAAAGGTATTAGCTATGAAACTTTAAGAAACCACAAACTTCTAGAAAGAAACATGAGAGAATTCCTTAATAAATTTGGAGTGGAAAAGATCTAATTATGATTCAGAAGCCAGAAGCCATAAAAGAAATAGTTTGCATACATTAAAAAAAAAAGTTTTCATGGGGAAAAAAAATAACCCAGAACACCATAAGCAAAGCTATGAGACAAATAGAAGATATATAGTTAGAGCTCATATCACAAAGGCCTAATTTCCCTAATATTTGAAGGGATACTAGAAATCAATAAGAAAATGGCTAACATCCCAATAGAATAAAAGAGAAAATTATATAAAACAGTCAACTAACACCAAGGGAAATACAAATGACTTTTAAACATATGAAAATATATCTAACCTCATTTATAATGTGAGAAATACAAATGACAACTACACCAAAATACCATTTTTCACTTATTGGACTGATAAAAATCCAAAAGTTTATGCCAGATTTTGATAAGGCTCTCACATTGCAGGAGCGTACAATGTTACAACATTTATGGAGGATAATCAGTCAGGGTCCAGCCAGGAAAAGAAAACATCATACCAGATATTTGAAACAGAGGGGATTTGATAGAGAAAATATGTTTATGAAAGGACCAAGAGATCAAAAAGGGGAAACTGAAGCTACTGAGACATTAGTGACTGGAGGAAGAAGCTACTTCTTCCAGGGCTGGGGGAAGGGACGCGGTGGCATGACCAGAGACAAACGCAGAGCCATGGCTGCATCACTGAGTTTGCTGCACGGGGTACTGGAACCAATCAGAAAATGATGCCCAACCAGTAATGAAACTGCAGAGGAGCGGCTGCCTGGCCAAGTCATGGAGAGATGAGAGTTAAGCTGGGATCTCTGAAGGGATGTAGCTCCTTCCAGAGACATCTCCTGAATCAGAGAGAGAGAGGAAGAGGAAGGGAACGAAGGAGGAAGAGGGGGAAAGAGGTGAGGGGAGGGGAGGGGAGGAGAAGGGAAGGGAACAAGAATATCTCCCCTTCTATCATCTGGCAAGGGAATTTGGGAAATGGAGTTTTCAGGTGTTCAGCCCCGGAGCTATGGAGTGAGGAAGGGCAAGAATGAAGCTTGAGGGCTTCCCTGGTGGCGCCGTGGTTGAGAGTCCGCCTCCCGATGCAGGGGACGCGGGTTCGTGCCCCGGTCCGGGAAGATCCCACATGCCGCGGAGCGGCTGGGCCCGTGAGCCATGGCCGCTGAGCCTGCGCATCCGGAGCCCGTGCTCTGCAACGGGAGAGGCCACAGCAGTGAGAGGCCCGCATAGCACAAAAAAAAAAAAAAAAAAAAAAAAAAAAAAAAAAAAAAAAAGCCACAATTAAGAGGATGAAAAGCTCCAAACTTGGAGAAGATATTTACAACACACACACATCTGACAAAAGATTGTTCCCAGAAAAAAATAACATACAAATCAATAAGAAAAATACAGCCAGGAACTTCCCTGGTGGCGCAGTGGTTAAGAATCCTCCTGCCAACGCAGGGGACACGGGTTTGAGCCCTGGTCCGAGAAGATCCCACATGCCAAGGAGCAACTAAGCCAGTACGCTGCAACTACTGACACCACGCACCACAACTACTGAAGCCTGCACACTCTAGGGCCCATGCTCTGCCACAAGAGAAGCCACTGCAATGAGAAACCTGTGCACCACAACAAAGAGTAGCCCCTGCTCACCGCAATTAGAGAAAAGCCCGCACACAGCAATGAAGACTCAACACAGCCAGAAAAACAAAGAAACAAAGAAAAATACAGCCAAATAGAATAATAGAGGGACTTCACATTGGTGAAGTGGTTAAGAATCTGCCTGCCAATGCAGGGGACACGGGTTCAAGCCCTGATTTGGGAAGATCCCACATGCCGCAGAGCAACTAAGCCTGTGCACCACAACTACTGAGCCTGTGCACTAGAGCCCACGAGCCACAACTACTGAGCCTGCGTGCCACAACTACTGAAATCCGTGCGCCTAAGAGCCTGTGCTCCGCAACAAGAGAAACCACCGCAATGAGAAGCCTGTGCACCGCAATGAAGAGTAGCCCCGGCTCACCACAACTTAGAGGAAGCCCGTGCGCAGTGACGAAGACCCAATGCAGACAAAAATAAACAAAACAAATTAACAGAACAAAACAAAACCAAAGAATAATAGATAAAATATATCGATGGCCAAAAAGCACATGAAAAGATGCTCAACATCACTAATCATTAGAGAAATGCAAATCAAAACTACAATGAGGTATCACCTCACACCGGTCAGAATAGCCATCACCAAAAAAATCTACAAACACGCAAAAAAAAAAAGGACGTCCCTGGCGGTCCAGTGGTTAAGATTCCACGGTCCCAATGCAGGGGGTGCGGCTTCAATACCTGGTGGGGGAACTAAGATCCCACGAGCCATGCTAGGCTCGGCCAAAAAAAAAAAAAATCTACAAACAATAAATGCTGGAGAGGGTGTGGAGAAAAGGGAACCCTCTTACACTGTTGAGAATGTAAATTGGTACAACCATAATGGAGAACATTATGGAGGTTCCTTAGAAAACTAAATACAGAGCTACCATATGATCCAGCAATCCCACTCCTGGGCATACATCTGGACAAAACCATAATTTGAAAAGATACATGCACCCCAATGTGCATTGCAGCTCTATTTACAACAGCCAAGACATGGAAGCAACCTAAATGTCCATCGACAGAGGAATGGATAAAGAAGATGTGGTACATATATACAATGGAATATTACTTAGCCATAAAAAAGAATGAAATAGTGCCATTTGCAGCAACATGGATGGACCTAGAGATTGCCATTCTGAGTGAAGTAAGTCAGATAGAGATAGACAAATATCATGTGATATTGCTTATATGTGGAATCTAAAAAAAAATCATACAGGGAGTTCTCTGGTGGCCTAGTGGTTAGGATTCTGGGCTTTCACTGTTGTGGCCTGGGTTCAATCCTTGGTCGGGGAACTGAGATCCCATAAGCCACGCGGCATGGCCCAAAAAACTTTGGTACAAATGAACTTATTTACAAAACAGAAATAGAGTCACAGATGTAGAAAACTAACTTATGGTTACCGGGGGGAAAGAAGGGAAAGGGATAAGTTGGGAGATTGGGACTGACATATACCCACCATTATGTATAAAATAGATAACTAATAAGGACCTACTGTATAGCATAGGGAACTCTACTCAATAGTCTGTAATGACCTATATGGGAAAAGAATCTAAAAAAGAGTGGATATATGTATATGTACAACTGATTCACCTTGCTGTACACCTGCAACTAACGCAACATTGTAAATCAACTATACTCTAATAAAAATTGAAAAAGAAAGATGAGGAAAGACAAATGTTTGGAAACATATGAAAAGGTGCTCAACCTCCATTGATAATCAGGAAATTACAAATCAAGATCTTGTAATATACCCACCAGATTGGCAGGAATGAAAAGGCTGGGCAAGGTCAAGTATTGGTGAGAACGCAGAGTAATAGCAACTCTCATACCATGCTGATGAGAGTGTAATTTGGTATAATTACTTTTGCTTTGAATTTCTCTTCCACTCCTGGGTATATAATTTAGAGGAAGTCTTACACTTGTGACCAAGAGACATCTACAAGAATGTTCACAACAACATTATTACAGTAGATTAAAAAAGGTACAATCTAAATGTCTACATAAACCACATAATTTGTGGTATAATCATGCAGTGGAATATACACAGAAATGAAAATGAACTTCAGCTTACATACTGATATAAAAATTTAATATTGAGCAAAAGATGCAAAACAGATGAATACAGACTGAAAGTTTCCATATATATAAAATGCAAAAACAGTATGCTGTTTAGGATAGCATACAAAGGTGGTAAAAATTAAAAAAGAAAAGCAGGGATGTGATTATCACAAGACTCAGGATCGTGGTTATTTCTTGGGTAAGTGGATCTGGGTAGAGCACACAGGTAACCTCTAAGAAGCTTCGGCAATTTTCATCCTCTCTAAGATAATTTTTTACTCTTTAAGCTGGGTGGTGAGTTCATGGGTACACATTTTATTATTCTTCTTTAAACTATACATATACATTTAATATACTTTTTGTATATATTTCATAATTTAAAAACAAGTAGAGCATTATGCTAAGTGAAAGAAGCAGTCACCGAGGACCATACATTGTTTGATTCTATTTATATGAAATGTCCAGGATAGGAAACTCTATAAGACAGCAAGTAGATCAGTGGTTGCCTAAGGTTGGAGAGGTATAGGAGAAATAGCTATTGGGTACAGGGTTTCCTTTTGGAGTGATGAAAACGTCGTAAAATTGACCACGGTGATAGTAGCACAATTCTGTGAATATACTAAAAACTATTGAATTGTATATTTTACATGGATGAATTGTATGGTGTGTGAATTATTTTTCAAAAAAAGCTGTTATTAAAAAAACAGGCAGGGCTTCCCTGGTGGCGCAGTGGTTGAGAGTCCGCCTGCCGATGCAGGGGACACGGGTTCGTGTCCCGGTCTGGGAAGATCCCACGTGCCGCGGAGCGGCTGGGCCCGTGAGCCATGGCCGCTGAGCCTGCGCATCCAGAGCCCGTGCTCCGCAACGGGAGAGGCCGCAACAGTGAGAGGCCCGCGTACCACAAAACAAACTAACAAACAAACAAACCAGGCAGACAAGGGGGATGCATGGAAAGCCCTCCATGGGTGATGAGAGGGTGAGGATGACAAAGATGAAAGTGAGATAGTGTTCCTCTAGAGCAGTGGTTCTCAAACTTTAGCATGCATCCCAGTCACCGGGAGGGCTTGTTGAAACACAGATTGCTGTTCTGTTTTCTGCTTCTGTAGGTGTGGGGTGAAGCCAAGAATATGCATTTCTATCAGTTCCTAGGTGATGCTGATGGGGCTGGCCTAGGGACTGCACTTCGAGAAACTTATAGTGCCCCATAGAAGTGTCCAATGAGTATATATTGGATGAAAGGATGGATGGGTGGATGGGTGGTTGGTTGGATGATTGGGTTAGTGGATGGGTGGTAGTTGAATGGATGAATGTGTGGATAAGTGGATTCAAGGATGGATGGAAGGTGGGCAGGTGAGTAGTGGATGGTAGCCACATGGCTGGATGGGGGTGGTTCAGAGTAGTAGGAAAGAAGATGAGGTTGGGAAGCTGTGGTGTGGAATGTAGTGTAGAGAAGGGCTTGAAGTCAAAACCTAGTTTCAGTTCTTGTCGTGGATTCCCCACCTACTAGCTAGCTGTGCAATGTTTGGTAGGTAACTTCACCTCCCTGAAGCTCACTTTCCTCACGTCTAATGTGGGTTAACAATGACTATGAATGTACCGTGAGCTAATACCATTAAAAGGACCAACACAGGGCTTCCCTGGTTGCGCAGTGGTTGAGAGTCCGCCTGCCGATGCAGGGGATGCAGGTTCGTGCCCCGGTCCGGGAGGATCCCACATGCCGCGGAGCGGCTGGGCCCGTGAGCCATGGCCGCTGAGCCTGCACATCCAGAGCCTGTGCTCCGCAACGGGAGAGGCCACAAGAGTGAGAGGCCCGCATACCGCA